>WTSP01021062.1:36794-59232 GCA_025331215.1 Actenoides lindsayi
CCTCAGCCTTCTTTTCTCAAGGCTAAAC
Source organism: Actenoides lindsayi (assembly GCA_025331215.1). Taxonomy (NCBI): domain Eukaryota; kingdom Metazoa; phylum Chordata; class Aves; order Coraciiformes; family Alcedinidae; genus Actenoides; species Actenoides lindsayi. The sequence continues at coordinate 36,823 of WTSP01021062.1, forward strand.
AGCCCCAGATCCTTCAGCCTTTCCTCATAAGAGACATGCTCCAAACCCTCTACTAGCTTTGTAGCCCACCTCTGTGCCCTCTCCGGCACCTCAACGTCCTTCTTGGAGAGAGGGGCCCAAAAGTGGACACAGTATTCGAGGCGCAGCCTCACCAAAGCCGAGTACAGAGGAATGATCACCTCCCTGCTCCTGCTGACTACACTATTCCTGATACAGGCTACAATGCCATTGGCCTTCTTGGCCACCTGGGCACACTGCTGGCTCAAATTAATCATTAATTTATTAACATTTATTAATTTATATTTTTTAGAGCTACAGAGTAATGCAACCGTTGTTTTGTTTTGTTTTGGATAGTGAGTAGATATGAGCATAATTACTTACTAATACAGAAATGCAAGCCTGAGAAATATACTGTCTTAAGCAGATCCTTCATAACCAGGTATGAGTCCAGGATGAACTTGAAAATAATGTTTTTAGCCCTTTATAAACTTTAATTTAGTCCATCAAGGACACAGGCAACAACTCTGTAGGGGCTGTGACACTTTTCTTTTGCATGTATGACTTGTGGAATGTAGGATCTTTGGACTAAACAGGATGTTCAAACTTACATGATGAAAGTTGCAGAGTATTTTAGAGGAGAAAACTCAAATTGCACATGTTAAAAAATGAATGATTTAGATCGTCAGCAGGAGAGTGTAAGCCAACAGCTGTGCATGAAATTCCACATGACAGTTTGTGTTAATTGTCTCATAAATAGATTATCCCTATTACTATCTGTATTTAGTTTTTTTTCTCTGTTCCTGCAGCTTATGGAATCTATAGTGTTACCGTGTCTAACGCTCTTACGCAAACTTGTATATGCTGATCCGGTTGTTCGTCTGTCCCTAGCACAGCAATCAGCTTTGCTGCTTTTGCTATTCAGAGGTAAAGATTCTATTTTGACTTGAATACATGAATGGAAAAAAAGACGTGTGAAATGTCGTTAAATGTTTAACCAAAAGTCTTCTTACGAACCTTGGATCACCGCAGGGTCTCTGATATTGAAAAGTTAAATCACTGTGTGCTCATGCTACCCATGTTATGGCATCTGTTGAAAATGTTGGCAAAGTGACTGTGAAAAGTAGTTGTTTTTAACCCGTGTCCCTCTATGTTAAATGTTATTGTGAAATGTTTTCCTAACACATTTTTAAATATCTTTGTTTTATTCAGTTTCCCTGGTTTTCCAATCTGATCGTGCTGTTTTAACTGAAACTACAGTATTGCTTTGTCTTCTGTTGTTTGATGAAGTAGCAAGAACGGAAATGTGGTATGGAAAACCAGCTATTTAATGGCGTGTTCTCCAGTCAAAATGGAAGGTTTTGATGAAAATAAGTTTATATATATTTAAGAAAATTATGCCCAAGCTTTTATATATCTGAAATTGCATATTTGAAAGCAGATCAAATTGTTTCAATATTTGGTTTGCATGCTGTATAGGCATGTTTCTACATGGCATATTTTGGCAATGTAAATACTTTATATCTCAGTATTAATTTCAAGTTTACTTTTATTTGCGAAAAACCCTGATTGGTTTGTAATCCAGTTTTTCCATAATGGAAACTCCACAAATCAAAAATATGTAGGTATAGGGGATTTTAACTTAATTAGAATTCTCCGATTTGTTTTGGCTTTTAAGTGTAGCAGCTGTCCTTAAAACAGATCTTAGCTTATGATATTTTATTATTTGAAATTTGCATATACTTAAAATAAAAATGCTTTTAGTATTCACACACATTAAATATACTGAAAATACAGAATTACAATTCATATTTTTTCTAATATAAAAATAAAAGAAAACAATGTGCTCTGGTATGTTATGTTTAATTTCATTTTTATATGCAGTGCAGATGTGAAAAGTGTTCTGTATCTGTGTGATCTAAGAACTATCTTAATACTGCATAATCGTGAAGAAATATTTACTAATACAAATTATTCACCAATGGGTTACTCAAGAGGTAGTTGGAGAAAAAAATACAGCTATATCTGAATGAGAAAGACATAAGTGTTGCATTAGTAGAAAATCAAAGCTTAAAATAGGGAATAATCACTATAACTTTCTCTCCTACAGGGCTGATGGCATACCTGTTAATGACAGTGGCCCTCCTGCCTTCAGTTTACCTGTTGCTGTTGTTAGAAGGTATGTGTGAATGGGTTGGGTTGGGTGGGGTTTGTTTGGTTTGGGTTTTTTGGTTGCTTTTTGGGTTTGTGGTTTTTGTTTTTCTTCGCTTCCTGAAGTGTGGTGATGGGAGAATGAAGGGAAACTTTTGATGTCAAATCAAAAGCTATGTGCATTTGTAAAAATGGAGGGTTGTTTTCTCCAAGTCTGTGTTCTCTGAAAAAGAGTTTCAAAAACTTTATTAGTAAGTTTAAGAGCTTGCTCAAATAGAAAATTTAATAGAACAAATGCACAAACCAACCAACCAACTGGGTTTTTTTCTGTGTGTGTGTGGTTTTGTTTGTTTGTTTTTGGTTTTGTTGTTTGTTTTTTCCAGGTATCATCTCCCAGTCAAGATCACTGGTCATCATGTAGTTAGCCCTAATACTGTTGTGGTGCCATTGTCTTCTGAGTGCTTGGCTACGAAACCTGTGTCAGATATGCTTAAAATGTCATGGAATCTGTCATGGTACCATGGGATTGAAAACCTATTGCAATTGATAGATTATGAAAAGGAAGCAGAAACGTGAGCCATTTTATCTTAATTTTAAATCCCAATATATTTCAATACAATTAATATTCCATCAAGTTTAAGTAGGATTTCAGCTTCAAACAGCAGTTCATGTTTTTCTGTTTTGAGAATCCTGTCTTGTTAAGTGGAAAGAATCACATCCCAGCTGATGTTTTACCGAAATTTCAGTTTTATGTGAAATCCAGAGCTTGATCCAATTGTTAGGGATGGTCAAATTTATTTCAAACACTTTTAAATGGCCTCTGTGGCTGTTTTTCTTGTAGTCATTATGGGGTTTTTTAGAGAGCTGACTTTTTTTTCCACTTTATAATTGCATGACTTCTTCTCTTAACTTTCTTTGGGGATTTAAATTTCAAATAATTATTCTTTTTAATGGTAATACTATGCATTATGGTAGATAATGAAGAAAATTCACTTTACATCCTTTGGTTAGCTTTTGTTTAAGCATCATTTCTCTCTTTGAGACTATTTTGTGTACAGAACACAATGTCTTAGAAGATTCTTGATTTAATAAGACTGAAATACTTGTATCCACATTTCTGTCTTTTTTTGACCATTTTTCAGCTTTTACTTTGTCCTTTTAGGAGTTTTATTAGTAAACAGTGTGATTCTGAGCCATTGGAAACTTTGCAGTTGTTGATTTGATAAATAATTTTATGGTCCCTCAGGCAAACCTGGAGCAATCTCTTAAAAAAAAAAACAGGAAAATGGTATAGTCCAAGCTGTAAACATTTACAACAGCATGGAGGAAAGGTTTGTTTCAACCGGTGTGAATACCACCTTTCAAGTGACTTCTTGAGAGATGCCATTTTTCCACAGAACTCAAAACAGCTCAGGGTTTAAATACAATGGGGTTGTATGTTATTGTTGATGGGTTTTTTGGAGAGAAGAGGAGGGAAATGAAAGGATTGGGTAACGAAAAGAAACTGAGGCACTTTGGTTTTTTCACTTCCCATTTGACCCGGGAAGCGAAGGAGTCAGCACTCACTGAAATAATTAGTAAAGATACTGGCTGGTAATAACTTTTCTCTTATATCTTTTCAGATTTTTAGACTCACTAAAACTCTCCTCAGAAGACATTCTTATACTCAAAATAACTCACACAAACTATGGACTGCAGGATTGTCTTAATTCAATCATCCAGGCAGTATCCCACAGGGATGCTAGGGCTGCTCTCACTAGGCTTAGTTTTTACATTCTGAATGACAGACTTGCATTAAAATGTAGTTCTGGGTCTTGTGGAACCAATTTGAAGAGCTTTGTTTGGCAAAAAGCAATAAACAGGTAAGCATATTGACTACAGAAATCCATTAAAGGTTATGATGCTTCAGTTGTATATTTCCCTGTTTTCATCTTCTGAATTTACAGAATTGCACCTCTGATTGCAATATATATCTGTTGTTCCCTGTATCTGCTGGAGGGCTGACATAGCAGGGCATAAACAATCCAGAAACCTCCTGGAAAGCATCAGTGACAACTTCCTGATCCAGGTGATAGAGGAGCCAACAAGATGTTCTCTGCTGGGCCTCACACTCACAAACAAGCAAGGGCTCCTTAGGAATATGAATGTCCAAAGCAGCTTTGGCTATAGTGACGACATGGTGGTAGAGTTCAGTATCCCAAGAGGAGGAAAGAGGGCTAAAAGTAAGAATACAGCACTGGGTTTCAGGAGAGAAAACTTTGACCCCTTCAGGCATCTTCTTGGTCCTTGGGATCAGGCCCTGGAGGGAAGAGAGACCCAAGAAAGCTGATTAATATTCAGTGATAGCCACCTCCAAGCTCAAGAGCAGTCCGTTCTGTTGAGCAGGAAGACAGGTAAAAATGCCAGGAAGCCTCCATGGATGAAAAAATTGGTTCTGAGAAAACTCAAACACGGAAAGAAAGCCTACAGAGAGTGGAAGCAGGAACAGGTAATTTGAGAGGTATACTTAGACACTGCCTGACCATGCAGAGGCACAGTTAGGAAAGCTGAAAACCTATCTGTAATTGAATCTGGTGAGGGACATCAAACACAACAAGAAGGGCTTCTTTAAGTACATAGGTGACAAAAAAAAAGGCTACAGAAAAGTGAGCTTGCTGCTGAATGGGGTAGGGACCCCAGTGACACACAACATGGAAAAGGCTGAGGTCCTGAATGCCTTTCTTCACCTCAGACTGTACTAGCGAGACTGGCCATCAGGAATGCCAGGCCCCAGAGACCAGGGGGAAAGTCTGGAGCAGGAAAGACATATGGAGAGGGTCAGTTTGGGGAATACATAAGCAAACTGGGCATGCATAAGTATGAAGTCCAGTTGGAAGGCAGTAATTAGCAGTGTGCCTCAGGGATCAATATTCAGTCCAATCCTGTTCAACATCATTAGTGATCGACATGATAAGGCAGAATGCACCCTCAGCAATTTTAAGTTAGAAAACTTGGGAGGAGTGGTGTGCCAGGGTTGTGCTGCCATCCAGAGGGACCTCAGCAGGTTGAAGTAGGCTGACAAGAAATCTCATGAAGTTCAGTGAGGGGAGATGGGAAGTACTGCACCTGGGGAGGAACAATCCCATGCACCAGTACATGCTGCAGGTCACCAAGCTGGAAGGCAACTTTCCAGAAAAGGACCTGGTGAATCCTGGTGGACGCCAAACTGAACATGACACAGCAACGTACCTTTGCAGCAAAGAAGGTGAATGCTATCCTGGGCTGCATTAGGAGGACTGTTGCCAGCAGGTGAAGGCAGGTGGTCTGATGAGACCACACCTTGGAGTGTTGGGTCCAGTCCTGGACTCCCCGGTACAAGGGAGACATGGACATACTGGAGAGAAGCCAAGGAAGCACCACAAAGAGGGTGAAAGACTGGAGCATCTCTCCTATGAGGAAAGGCTGAGAGAGCTGCAACTGGTTAGTCTGGAGGGGAGAAGGCTCAGAGCAGGGATCTTATCAATGTGTACAAATAGCTGAAGGGAGGGTATAAAGAAAAGGGAGTCAGGCTTTTTCTAGTGGTGCCCAGTGACAGGATCAGAGGCAATGGGAACAAACTGAAACACAGGAGGTTGCCTCTGAACATCAGGAAAAGACTTTTTTACTGTGAGGGTGACCAGGCACTGGCACAGGTTGCCCAGAGAAGTTGTGGAGTCTTCATCCTCGGAGATACTCAAAAGCCACTTGGACATGGTCCTGAGTAGCCGGCTTCAGGTGTCCCTGCATGAGCAGGGTGGTTGGACCCAGGTGACCTCCAGAGCTCCCTTCCAACCTCAATTATGTGATTCTGTGATTTACATACATAAACCCAGCAAAAATAATGCTAATTATAATAATAAAAAATATTTAAAATGCATAGGTGGGCTTTGCTATTATTATTAATTGCTAGTTATTAATAGCTAATATCCTATTTTTCCTGTCTGTGACCCTGTTCAGATTTTTCTACCTTTTACTGCGTGCAATTCCACATTTACTGTACTTAAATATACTTTTCAATATACATAACAATTTTCGTTTATAATACACAATAAATGTATAATAACATGTAAGTATAATAATTTAACATAGCCAATTTTTTCTGTATAAGTATTTTAATCTTTTTAATTTAATATGATGTACATAATATAATTAATATAATTCTGTATTTGCTATACGTAATATACATGCTTACTCTAATTCCACATTTACAGGTGACTTCAGTCATATTAGACTGAGATCTTAAACTCTATTTAAATGTGCTACAGGTAGGAAAGTAAATATATTTGTTTGCGTTGCAGATTTTTGCAAGTGCTTCCAGCTTCTGTGGAGGATGAGAAGCTTTTAGTGGATGTCTTAAGATTTTTAAACAAATTGCTTAGAGAGCAGAGATCAAGTATGGAGTCAGATCATCTAAAGTGGATCTTGAAATCATTGCTTAAAAATGTAAGGATGTACCTAAGAAGTTAACTGTAGATTGTAAGAAATTAAGTAACTGTGAACTGGTTGGCTGGTTTATTTCTGGTGAGTTCTTGAAGGAAAAAGTCTTCTGTTAACAAGAGCAAGAATAGCAGCTCTTGTGGTATTAATTTCTGATACTTTGTGGTTAGTCCTTACATTTAGTGTTTGGGGAAGTTAACTTTGAAGAAGAGTAAATTTTCTTGGATAAATTGTTTCTCTAAACTGAAATATTACATTGCCAGAAGCAGAAAACCATCTACCTGTGTGTGCCTTACTCTGGTGATGTTAACTATGCTTGTATGGGTGTATAGACCCAGCTATAGTTACCTGTGCAGAGCTCTGTACAGAGCTGTTTATCCACATATCAATATATATGTTTATATGGTTCACTGTGTAAGTACCTATGTGTGCACATGTATATACAGCTGTATTTAGCTACATGATACGTATGTATTGTCTGTGTAACTGAAAGGATGAGGTTCCATACAGGAACCTTCTGTTTGGCATTATCTGTCTCACATTAAGACTAAGAATTGAAAGTTAGGACAGAAGTTTTTGCTTTCAGTGGTTCTGTCGCTTAAGTTTTGATTTTAAATGGTTCTAATATGTCTAAGTAAAATGTTTTTATAAGCATGAGGAAGGAATATGAGGGTACATTTCAGCTGGTGTATTTAAAATGCAGGTATAATATTGAATTAATATAGTATTTGTTTTCTTCTCAGTTTTTCTAGACTCCTGTGCTTTTCATTCTATCCAATATTGTTCGTTTAAGATAAGTAAAATTAGAAAGTATAAAAACAAATAGGAAATTAAAATCGTGAAGCAATATAAACCAACTTCTATTTTATTTGTCAAAATATAATAATTCCATCTTGTTGTATATTAACAATAGGTAAATGCCAAGGATAAAAGTGATGGCTACAGTTACAGAAGTTTGCAAAGTACTGTTCTTCACAAAGCAAGGGCCTACTGCACACACACAAGATCATTCATGGCCTTTCAAAAGATATAATATTTTAAATATAGTCTGCATCCACTTCCATTTTCTCATTTTAAAATTCAATTTAAATGTTTAAAAAAAAAATTGCTAGTAGACTTCATTTCGATTGCCTATAGAATTCAGGTACTTCAATTTATTTGGCTAACTGGGAATCCTATAAAATTTTGTGAGTATGGCCCATTCAATGTATCAATACAGAATATATCAAATGATTTTCTTTTTTCAAGCAACTGAGACATACAGCATACAAGCTGAACTAATATTTCTATTAGGTTTTTTTCTGTTTTTTTTTTAATATATTTTTTTATTGCAGGTTGTTGCTGTATATAATTTTGACATTTCTTTCATGCTTCAAACTACATTGTGTCATGGCTTAACGCCAGCAAATTTTAAAGGTCTTAACAGTAGATTCTTTTACAGCACATAGTAGTAGGTTCAAGATTCAAGTCATTGGTAATTAAAAGAATTTTTCATTGTGCTTTTTGCAAAAATACTTCTTAATAAAATCATCATGGAATTTGTGATTTATAATGTGTGATTTGCAAGCTCTCAACAGAAAAACAGCTTTAGTGTATTAGAACCAGGATCTAAACAATGTATTACGTGATAGTATTTTTCTTCTTTTCTTGTAGAAGCCAAAATCCCTTTTGAGCCTCCTGGTGCGACCAGAATCCCAAGTGCAGGATGAAAGAGATGAAATACAGACTGCTGTCAGGCAGCAACTGGATAAAGAACTGATTTGTCTTTTTAATACATTGTTATTTTGTTCCATGTCAGTGACTGACAGGTATGGTGTAAATGGACCTGCCCATTTAATACTGACAGGGGATCATAATACCTGCTGCTGCTGTATCTCAGTTAGAATTTGAACAGACTTACATCATGACTCAATCATTTCAAACTGTGAAAATTGAATTTATTCCTCTTGAAGATCACCACAGATAGTCCTTTTCACAGTAAAATTAAGAAATTAAATGGGAAACTAGTGTGTGCTAGTGGTCACTTTTTCAGCAAATGACAATTGAACCGATTGCAGAAAGAAGAAGAGCTATTTCTTTTTCAATGCTGGAAATTTGTACAAGCAAATGGTAACTTGATTGATTTTGAAGCATATATATAGCAAAGTAAAACATTTGAAATATTTGAAATATCAGCAAATTTTCATTGAATTACTTTTTGGCCCAATACATTATATCAGTGCACAGTAGTGATTATTTAGGACTGCTACTTCCAGCATGACCTTCCAAGCTTTTTCTGTCAATCAAGCAGACAAAGAAATTATTTCCTTTTATTTTTTTTTTTTCCTTGGAGTTTCTAATATAAGATCTTCTCACACTAAATCTCTCAGACCAAGTGTATTCTAAGAGATACTAAAATTGCAGCTTAAGATAATACTTGTCTGTTTGTAAAGATGCTTTCAAAATGTTACCTCCTTCATTCTTCTCAGAAAGTTATTCAATTCCTAAAAATTTTGAAAACTGGAAAAGGGAAAATTATAGAAACCCCTGCCAGTTACATCTCACACTTCTGTATTTTCTATCTACCTGAATTCTAGGTTGATGGCATTTTGCATGAAAAATTTTCAAACTTCTTTTGAACCACAGCAAACATAAGCGTAGCTACTAAACTTTACGGCTGTTCTTGTTATGTTATCCATTGTCTTCAATCTCTTTCCCTTTATTTAACATGCTCCTTAATAATTAGTTATTTCTAACTTGTCCTATTTTGGTTAAGCAGCCCTGTTTTAATCAGATGAAATATGCTTTCTGAACCTGGGTGAGGCTAGAAAAGTCAAACTGTATGTTAGTCTGTGTACAAGACCATAGTAGCTAACTGAGAAGCTGCGACTCATTGACTGAAAGAAGAATGAGGCATTGGCCTCTTGTAACATGATTCATTATAACAGCTTCACGTTGACAGTTCACTTTTCCCCCCCTCTTTGTTTGTTTGTTTATGTTGTTTTTTGTTTGTTTGTTTTGGTTTGGTTTTTTTTGTGTGTGTTTTGTTGTTGTTGTTATTTTGGTTTTTTTGTTTTTTTACAATTAAACCAGAGAGGGCTTGGAACTTGCTGGCTCTTTCAGAACTGAGCTGGCTCTGAAGCTACTCCAATGCTTAAGGCTAACAGATGCACCACATTTTTATGGACTTCCTTCACTGGAGAGAACATTACGAGGAATGGTTCATGTTACTGCACTTCCAGACTGGAGTACCTACTCTGCTGCAGTTGAACCTGCTACCATTTGTAAGAAATATTTAACAGGTCTTCTTGAAGTAAGTAGCTTATAATTTAGCTTTTGGGTTAAGTCTCTGTAAAGAACTGTGTAACTAATGACAGTATAATTTTTAGGATGTACTTTTAGTGACTGTTATCACTGAATAGGTGTGGGAAAGATGTTTTCTTCTGCCAAGCAAATAGTAAAAATATGGAGACTAGATTGAGTGATGTAGATCTGTACTTATGAGCATAGGTTGTATTGTCTGTGCATTCATCCCCTATTTAAGAGGTAATATAAAGTGACTATAGTTTAAGCAGGATGAAAAATAGATATATGGTTTGTTGGAATTTTTTTTATAACTGAAACTCTAAGAGGAAAAAGACAAGATCTTTTCCCACAGGCAAAATCTATGTGTAAAAGGGGGTCTTTGGGAACAGTAACTCATTAGACAGGTTATTAACACTGAGAAAGCAGAAAACAGGCAATTCAAGACGCTGCACTTGTTGGGAAGCCAAAATTTCATTCTTGTTTTCAATGTTCTTGTTTGCTAATTCCATGGATGTGATAGGCAATTAGTTTTTGCTCCTAAAATTACATCTTTGAAAAACTACAGTTTGCTTAAAACTACAGGAAAAGCATAGATCTGACTTTCTGATTGTTTTCAGAGTATTCAGTAAGTGAAGTACATGTACAAGTTCTTTTTTTAGTTTTGAATACTAAAATCTATTTGTGCCATTGGTAGAGCCTTAAAAAGTCTTAATTCCTTTGATTCTGAATGATATGAATAGCAATCAGGTGTTAGGAAAGTTTTGGGGTTTTTTTATACAGATGATAATCATATTTGTGATGGAAAAAAAAAAGATATAGTGTTGGGTTTCTTTTTCTGTGGGGGAAGTCTCAAGTTGCCAAGATTTCTTGAGTAGAAATAAATATTTTAGAGGTATTTGATTAGATGAGTTCTGCAATTGGAAATCTAGACTAAAAATGGGACCAAGGTTATAGATGTTGCCATGTGAAAGAAAAATTATTACTGTACGAAATTATAATAAGTGTTATGGAATGAAATCAACTGGTAATACATAAGCTTTATGTGCAGAAGATTTATGCAGTTTTACTTGACCTAAATATTAAAGTAAATGTAGCTTTCTTTTTGGGGGGAGGGGAGAAAAGGAGTTTGAAAGGAATTCCCATAGAGTGGGACACTGAAAGGAAGAACAGCAACAAAAATGGCAAGGTTTAAATCACTGTGCTTTGTGAAGAGAAATACATCTAGAAGTGTAAATGCTAAGAATATAGTTTTAAAAAATATTTTTGGGCTTAGTCTGTTGAAAGCAGTGTGTTTTTTATTTTAACGTGTACGTTTAGATACTTGGTCAGAGGTGATTTATTTTACATTATGATCCAGTGACCTTTATATCTGTTCATTAAAGTTTGATATTAAAAGCTGATAAATATATCAGCCATTCCAGTTCAAATCACAATTAAAAAAAAAGACCCTTTCTTGAACAGAGAATTTTGCAAAGAAATGATATTTTAATTCCAAACAGAGCATAAAAAATTGAGCACAATAAATGGACTGTTCCAATTAAAACCAAACTTTTGGGTTTATATTCAACCTTGTGCTTATTATTAATCTCTGCTACATTCTTGATTTGAAGAAGCAAATAAAAATCGTTAAACTTCAGAGGTTTGCCCATATAGGAAACCATCACGTGAATGACTCATAAATAACTAAATTCCTAAAATCCAACTAAATATCTGCTGTCCTTTCATGAGTTTAAATTATGATTTAGTAGCATATAGGACAGTCTGTACTCTAGAGTATTTACAGTAAAGCTACTGTGAATTTGTACCCTCACTCTTAGGTGATCTCATCGTTTTATGTTGAATGGGGAGGAAATGCGATGTCCTTCATGGGAAAAGGTGTTACAAAAAGCACAGTTCTTTGCTTGCTTCACTTATCTCATGAAATGATGGCTCAAGCCAAGGATGTGGTGAGTGCATTACAGTTGTCCTTATCTTGTTATTTGAGAGGGCTATGCACAGATATATTTCAGCTGCTGAAGATGAAGAATGGATTTTGGTATGGGGTGCGGGAAGCTGTCTTATATTGCAACAGAATAGTAAAAGTGAAAAAAACCCAAACATCTAGTGATGTCATTTGTTATGTAATGTTAGAGAAATGGATAGAATAGAGTATACAAGAAAACTGAATTTTCAGTTCTAGCCCTATTGAAATCATGCTTAGGAAGGCCTTATATCAGAATCAGGTGTAATTTTCTAATTATAAAAAATGAGGAGTCAGGGCAGGATGAATAAATATAAGGATTTCATAGCAGCATTATTTCTTCAGCTTTGTATAGATAACAGGCTTTCAAATATGTTTACACATGCATTTGTGTATTCTTTTGTGAGTGTGTATATATGTATACATGAAAGAATATACACATACATGAAAGAATTGTTTCACTTCTAAAAGGAGCTATCATTACTTATTAGCAAAATTTATACCTGTGCCTTGTGTCCACGTGTGTATTTTAAGAGTGAAATTTTTGAGTTTAGGAAAAATGGCCTTCATCCTGATGCAGTTAAAGCAAATTCAACAGTGTAGTGTAATCATTTTGGAGACTTCATATTCACTCTTCTGAACATATATGTATAAAAAATACTTCAGATAGATGCAACTGAAAACTTTTCCATATGACCAAGTGCATATGTTACCTGCTTCTCCAAATTCCAGGGATCTGTTTCTTTAGTTCTGTACTCCTCCTTCAAGATATTAAGTGCTGACAAAGTTTATTAAAATTGCAGGAGGACAGAGTATTAATTACACTGCGGGAAGACTGCAGCCTCCAAAGAGCTAGATCATAAATGCATGGATGAAGGAGTGGACTATTTTTATATCAGTCTTGTAGAATAATATTTATAGTAGCGTAGTGATCAGTGGCATTTTATAAATCATAACCTGTGCATACAACAGTGTTACTGTCTAGACTGTACTAATCACTTAAAATCTCCAAGCAATTTTATATCCTGGCTGTTGTTCACTATCATGTGATTTAGTGTTAAACCTTAAGGACAGAGAAATACAAAATGAGCCTTCTTCCCCTGTGCAAACAGTGTTATATAAGAGGTACACTGGATAACTTTATTTTGTTAAATAAAATAAATGAATCCTGACTCAAAATGTGCAGTCTAATGACTTCAAATTAAAACTAGTTAAAGCAAGTTATTTTTTGGCTCATTAGCAATATTATGAACTGATATGATTCTTCATCATTAGAAGAGACATCTAGTTAAGTCAGACATAAGATCCTTCAAGCTCCTACTCATGGGCAGAAGTTACAGATGTTTGGAGTACATGAGAAATAGAACATATACTCGGGGTGTACTAGAACTGCTGCAATGGTTGATTGGTTTGCTATGGTATCATTTCACTGGTCTTGCTTTGCTTCATATTTCATTTTGTTTGTTAATGCCCTCCTTCCCCACATTCAAAGATTGTAAAATACCGTGTTTTTTCTAATTAATACTGTATTGAGAAAGTCCATGCTAAATACACTGCTCCAAATGAAACATCAGTCATCTACTCTAAAAATACACAGGACTGCGATGGTCAGAAGATGCATACATAAAACATTAGGATTCGTGATTCATTATGATCATGTGTTATTTGTGCAGTGCCATGGTTAAACAGAGTACTTTGTAGATATGAGGAATTTTTTAATCTGAACTAAAGAAATTAATTTGCAAAGTCTAGCATGTTTTCATGGAACCTGCAGCTAAGTAGTATGTGGAAGTCTGCGTGACTATTTAATGAGGTGATATGTATGAACTAAAAGAATGAATTGCAATCAAAGAAATAATTTCATGTTCTTATTTGGTAGTTTTCTGCAAACGTATAATATAAGAGAGATAGATAATGTTAATAATAAGTAAAAATAAGAAATGTAAGGAGTGAATTTTGAATGGAAATAATTAACCCAGTATTTCAAGTAAAATCTTTACTTTTTCTCTAGCAGTGCTGTCCTAAGTCTATGAAGATGACACAAATTGAATTTCATTCAGTAGGTGAAGTCAGCAGGTTAAATACATGTATAGAAATATATTCCAGGGAAAAAGATTTTGATTCTCAGCGTTGTGTGAGTTTAGTGTTCTACTATGTAATTGGTAGCTCAGGCTGTTGGTAGACTGGCATGGCATTAGAAGAGCTGGAAAATAATTTATTTCTTTTTTACTTTCTAATCAGGACTGGATATCTCTTTGGTCTTTGCCTTATGATAACAGTGAAGAACAAGTTGCTTCTCAGCTAGGACTGGCATGGCTGATTCCTTTATGGGTAGATAGAGACCCTGAGGTTAGTTAATGCAATATGAAGTTGCTATCTTATTTTGACAAGATTTTTGTTTCATTAATTTATTTATTATTGAAGCTATTATTTTGCATTATTTCAAATGTTCCTGACTACATCCTGAACAACAGTAACGATAAAGTTAGAGAGAATGTTTCCATATAAACATCTTCTGAGAAACCCTTCCCTTCATCTTCTGTCTTCTATACTTTAATTAGTGACTCATGATTCATAGGCAGTTTTCATTAACGCTGCTGTTACTTAGCTGCAAAGCAGAAACATTTGCATGAACTACAAATTTCGAGCAAATGTATTTGATGCAAAGCTGTTAAATTTTATAAGTTTGCTAAATAGAACTTTTTCTGAGTGGTAAAATGTGAAGAGTATTGAAGATAGACTGTCTTAATTTTTTTAAGTATTCAAAAATCTATTTTATTAATTCTGTTATTTTTATGTACTCAGCGTTGTGATTATGAGTATAGAACTAGACAAAAATAGAAAGAGATTGTTAATTTTTAAATGATTTCCTTAAGCTCCAGATTCAGTTGATACGATTTCATAATTTAAAGAATGTGTTGCTAATTATTGTACAAAATATCACTTTGTGTTGTGCTTGTATGTACTAGGTCAGATTTACAGCGCTTGGAATAGGATCAGCTCTTACATCTCTTGAAATAGGATGCATTGCACTAGCAGAAAGTTGCCAGAACATTTCAGGAGGGCTGTGGGGAACAGTGATAAACATCCTTCTGGACCAATCTGAATGTAGCATGGTCCGCAGGGAGGTATGTTTCTGGTGTCCTTCTGTTGTCTTAGATTGTCAAGTCATTTTTCATTAAGGACAAAATATTTTGAAAAAGATTCTTATTCTATGTATCTCTCCTGTGATGCGGCACAATACATACTGCTTTGTAAGTTAAACACTACCTAATTAAAATTTGTTTTGTTTCTTTATTTAGAATTACTCAAGAAGCAACAAATACAGATGACTAGTCTAAAAGCAGAAATGATCTAAACAAAATAAGTGAATGCACCAGAACAAATTTTAATGGGTGTTTTGTTCCATTTATGAGCATTTTGGTACAAACACATCACCTGATCTGTAGTAAATACTTCTTCACTGCAGACATGAAGTGATCTAATTTGCCTAGTCACTAAAGTTTATTTGTGGGAACTGAAAGCTTGTACTCTGGTAGAAGAGAACGTAGAACTGTATAATATTGTATTTAAACCATACACATGTGTTTTGCAGCTTTCTATCAGCTCGTGTTGTAAGGTTTTTCTTGTTTTCCAATGGCTAAGAAAGAACAACCGTGACAAATAGTGGATTAGTTTCTTCCCAGCTATGTTGTTGAACTAATTACACATCTCAAAGTAAAATTTTGAATTTATTTGTTAAAAATACTTTTGAGAATGTATGCTTCATTGTTTTATTTAACTTCCAAATCAGTTCAGTCTCATAAGAATCAAATTATTGATAAAAGATTGACAAAATATGAAAGACATTTCAATCCACCCATGTATACCCATTTAATGTAAATTTAAAAAAGCATGCATGCCACGTATTCAGAAAGAAAACTATTGGAACATAAGAGATTCTCCCACATTGTCCCCATTTTGTAATAATTAAACGACAACACATGAGGACAATAAAGTGAAGGGCCGTAAACAATTATCTGGATTTTCTGGCTCAGAGATTTTTTTTTTTTTTTATTTTTTTTTTGATACCTCTTGTTATCATGCTCATTCAATGGGATTAACTGTACTGGAACAATAATGAAAGTATTTTATAAAAAAAGAAAAAATCCTTCTATCATAGGTGAAGTTCTACAATTCTATGATTTTAGATTATATCCTTATAATTATTTTTTTTCCAACACGAACATGAAAGTTCTTTGCGTTTCAAGATGTATCTAAAGCAATGGAATAATATGTAGACTATGCTGTTCTGTCTAATGTGGGTTTTTTCTGCACTGTGATGGATAGGTAATGATATTGATGCTTTTGTTTCTTTCAGGCTGCTTTTATTCTACAAAATCTCCTTGTGATTCCAATTCCTTCGGAAGACGTAAAAGATTGTAATTGGCAAGTGAGTGACTGTTGCATTTGATGAGACATTATTTGATATAAAAAGTTATGTCAGTACACCTATAAAACATTAACTTAAAAAATTACATGTCTAAGGTAACATTTTGGAAAGAGAAATATAGGAATAGAGAAACTGCTTTCAAACTTCCAGCAAGCTTAAGGAAAGAACCTCAGTTAGTTGATATATATGTTGCATTTCATGAATATGGTATCTTTGGGCTCCTGGGAAACTTGCTTATTTACATAGTATCATTGATGGTTTAGAATAGAAATTTGTAATTTATTTTACCCATGGTTGGAATGCAACATGATTTGAGGGCTATGAGGAAGAAGGAATTCTGAGAATGTGAGGTTTATAAAATGTTTTGAAATAAATATATAAGTGATTCTTTCCAAAGAAAGATGAAGCAGCTTGTTGCTTAATTCTGTTTAAATGCTTCTTATAAACATAAGCCCTTGCTCGAAGCAGAGTGAGCTAGAATGGGTTGCTTGGGGCTGCGTCTAGTTGGGTTTTGAGTATCTCCAAGCATGGAAACTCCACAACCTCTCTGGGCAACCTGTTCTAATGTTTGACAGCCCTCACAGGGAAAAAATTTTTTCTTATGTTGAAATAGAATTTCCTGTATTTCAATTTTTGCTCTTTGCCTTTTGCCCTGTCACTGGATACCAGTGAGTAGAGTCTGTCTCCCTTTGCTTTTACTCAATAGATATTTATACAAATTGATAAAATCCCCTAGAGATTTTTCCAGCTCTGATCTTGAGGCAGTCATCTCATGTTACATTCAACAAGTCTGATTCATTTTACATAAAGATCTTTAGATCTTAGTTCGCTATTTTACAAAATTTTGTGGCCTTGGTACCTATTCTTTCTGCTCATCTTGCTCCTTCCAGTGTGTGAGATCGTACCTATATGATAACACTGTATGTTATTTATTGAAGAAATGTGCTGATGCAGCCATATCCTGGTTTATGTGTTCCTTTATGCAAAAGATCAAGTTAGGGCTGAAAGGCATTACTGCTCTTGTACTAGGATGTTATCTATGATTCAGCTGCACCCAAAATCAATTATTCTGTCTCTTGCAGAGCTGCATTTTGCAGTATCTTATCTTTCCTTTACATCTGATCATGAAGGAAAATGTTCAAGTAATCTTATGAATCTGGCCCTTATTTCAGTCTTACTGCTTATTACTTATCAATAGAAATAGTAATTCTTTATAATAATGGGGAATTTACAAGAGGCAGACATTATAACTTGTCAATATAAACTCTATTAAAAGTTACTTAGTCTTTTTTTAAACATTTCAATGCCTACGGTGAGGCGAAAAAAGTTGAATCCAGTTGCAGAATTTTGGATGAATTCCAGTGCAATTAAGAGAAGCTTTGAGTCCATGTGATTCTTATTAAGAAGTGCAGTTTATTGGAAATTGCTCATCAGTTATTAAGTGTTCATGCTGAAAGATATTATCAAACAACACTTCATGGTAACTGGTAAATTAGAACTGTTGAAAACACAAACAACAATTAAAAATGTAAGATACCACCAGGATATAATTCTATATTTAAGATTTACTTTTTTTCCCTTGCACTGAATAAGGTGGTTTGTCTGTTGACCTTAATGCAAGCAAGCTCAAAGGAAAGCTATTAAGTGGATCTGAGTGAATAGCAGGAATAATGTAGCATAGCCAAAGTGGAACGTTGTCATTTTATCCCTTGGGCAAAGAGCACTGGAAACGAAAAGGCTGTTAATAGGAGTTTGTAGGCCAGTATCTGTATGAGAATGTCTATAGTGTTGGTATTATCTAATTGATCTGCTTCATAGCAGTTCATTCTGCTATGTTACTTTGAAGAGTGGCATTAGACATTTTTTTGTCATGAGTAAAGTCAAGCTGTGTAATGTATTCTAAGACTGCACGAAACTGTGTTGTATGAAGATTGCTGAAGTCAGAGAACTTTATCAATGTAATTGATGACTAACTCTTTCAGGGCCCCCATTGTACAGTAAAGTATCTGGCACAGCTTTTTAAACTGGCAAAGACAGTTCTGGATAGTAAAATGACTAAAC
Source organism: Actenoides lindsayi (assembly GCA_025331215.1). Taxonomy (NCBI): domain Eukaryota; kingdom Metazoa; phylum Chordata; class Aves; order Coraciiformes; family Alcedinidae; genus Actenoides; species Actenoides lindsayi. The sequence continues at coordinate 55,164 of WTSP01021062.1, forward strand.
AAAATTTCCAAAGCCTGCATTTGTCATAGTTGATACAGTCTATGTATATTGCTGACAGTGTATGAGTGCAGTTACAGAATTCATCATAAACAGCTTACATGAAATGCCACATTCTTCTTCAAACTGTTTGTCATATCTAATTCTTCATTAATTGGCATAGAAGGCAACTAGTTAAAATAGTCTGTTTATGCATTACAGAAACCAAAGAGAATGAGCAGTAACCAGACAAAACTCTGGTTATAACCTACCCTGCAATACAAGATAGTTTTACCACTACTACCTTATCTATTGTTTTTCTTTTGTTTTGTTTTCTTGGAAAGTAAGCTTGTATTCAGTGTAAGTGGAGGGGTTGGGAGAGATCTAGAGCCTCCCGGGGACAAAAATTTTTTAAATTACTTATTTGCAGTTGATCTACCTCTGCTCTCTCCTAACTTCCAAAGAAAGTTTCTAATTAGCACTGATTAATTTTCTTTCTATAATTTTAACTAGTTTCTTTTTGAAGTGCTGCAAGGTGCCTCCTAAAACTACCTTGCAGATGTAATTGGTATGAATTTTTCTCAGTGTGGGTTCTTTTGCCAATTAATGCTTCTAATTTTATGGTTGCTCTGAAACAGGTTATGTTGTAGCTTGATAAAACTTCTTGTTTGCTTCTGTTACCATAGAAAACATCGAGAAATGCTTTAACAAAGTCAGTCCAATCAAACTGTTTATTTGAAATAAGACTATGAAGTCTTTCTTTTCAGGTGTAAGTCCACTGCTTTGGAAAGATTTCCCTGAAGTCAGTCTTTGTAAAGAAATGACTGAAAACCATTCTTCAAAGATAATTTCTTTCTTTTTATGTCATGTTTTCTAAATAAATCTTTTATTAGACTAGATTGACATGGATAGATGTAGTACAATGACATTATACTTTAGAACAGGATGACCTTTTCAGGATATTTACTCTTACATTAGTATGAGTGGGTTTGTTTGTTTGGTTGGGCTTTTTATTAAAACTTTTGTCTTTGTTGCTATCTGCAAGTAGAAATAAATGAGAAATTACAATTTTAAAGTCTCCTGTTATATATAGTGTCTTGCAACCACTCAGTTACACCTTTCCATGGCTTTCTACTTACCTATTAATAAATTTCTCAGGAGCAAAACAGCTTCCATTTTTTTCTAAATCATTACAGTTTCTGTAAAATACTATGATTTAGTTGAGCCTTAATAATCTACTTTTCATTTTTGGAATCTATTAGTTACAGCATGTAAAACATGGATGTAACTCATGGATACACACTCATATACAGTTATTAGGCTTAATTCAGGGTTGGTTTGTTTGGGTTTTTTTTGACAGTTCATTTGCTGTAAAAGATTCCTTTAAAGAAATGATATTTATGAATTTCATGTCTTCAGGGCCCCTGTGTACATGATGAAGAATCTGGCCTCTCTCAGACAGGAAAACCTGCACTTAAGGCCCTTTTGTATCACTGCCAATTCTATGAACAAGTGAATCAGATGGTGAAACATTGTTACCTAGGATGTTACATGTTTGATTTGAATTCTTCAAGGGAAGACAATCTCATTATAGAAAAAGGTGGTATAACTGGTAAGTGGGTTGATGTAAAGTTGTAGTATTTTAAACCTACTTAAATGACTTCTATTTTTGAGTAAATTACCTCAAATAATTCTTACAATAAATGAAACTGAAAATTAATATAAAACCATGAACTTAAATATGTTAAACCAAAATATTGCCCTGAAAAGTTAAGAAGTAGCTAAGTCAGTAGTTTAACATTTCTCAGAAAAAGCTCTGAGCTGTTATTTAACATCTTTAAAAAGTTACAGATGAGAAAGATGTAATTGGTTCTGCAGTACATTTTTTTTGCAAAATATTTGGAGTGAAATACTATTTACAGTTGTGACTTTGACAGCCCATTACAGTGAAACTTTAGGGAAAAAAGTGTATGGACTATTTCTAAGAGTCCTGATTCTTGATGTGTTCAACGTCCAACTGCCCTTAAACACTTCCAGGAATGGTGAAAAAAACCTGGGCAGGCCATTCCAATGCCTGACAACCCTTTCTGTAAAGAAATGCTTCCTAATATACAGCCTGAGTCCTTCATTCACATATTCAGAATTATGTTGTTTATATATAATGACCAGTTTCTCCTTTTTAATAGGTCCCTTTTCATTTCATAATAGATGATCTTGTCTTGGTTTATCTTCCTGAAACCCTTTTTGTCATTTTTTTTCCCCACAATGTATTCACATTTTTCAGGAATATAAAAAACCTTCATCCAAAAAGTTAAGTTAAAAAAATAAAATTAGTTAACCAAGTTTAGCAATTAGCTAAGATACTTCTGTGAGCATTGCACTTGGTATATGTGTAATCCAGTGCTTTATTTCTTGTTATTTTCTAGAAATATGAGAGCCTGAATACATATTATTGACAAGTTTGTGCTATAAAATTGTTAGCACTTTCTATTCTGAAACAGATTTACAAAGTAATTCTGCCTTCATTATATTTATGAATATGGATTCTCTTGAAAGTGCTTCTCTTCAAATGCAAATTTGAAGTTTTTTTGCAGATAAGGTCATCTTTTAATTTTGTTTTTGCTGTGAGACTCCAGTATCTTCAGCACTTTTGTATTATTACATTTTAAATAAAACTAAATCTGAACTATTTCAAATTATTAAAGGTGATGTAACTGCATTTTGAGCTTTTGTCAGAATATTTTATGTTGCACTGAAAATTGTATTTAATTTAATTTCTGTTTCTTCAAGGGATTTTGTGGATAAGAATTCATAGGTACAATGTGTGAAAACTTTATGTTGTGGGATCTTCAGCAGGATAATTGTGGTGGGCTCCTTTTCTGTTTCACTGAAATAATCCTTTGAAAAGCTTTTTATGCTCTCTTCTGGTCTTAACAGTAATGAAAAAGAAAACTTTTTCAAAATTTCTTTTCTTTTTTTTTTTTTTTTTTTCATACAGATTTGGATGATTCTCTTAATCTCTGGAAGGCTCCATCCAGTCAAAGCCGATCTTCGCATTCTCAGTCAACATCTGAAACAATGGTAACTTGCAAAGTAACCTCTTTATTTTAAATGTAATGTTGTTTATATATAAAGTTGCATATATATATGTGTACCTGTATACGTATGTGTAATATATAGTTGTTTATATAAATATAAACTGATAGATATGCTAAAAAAAAACCAACCCACAACAAAACACAAAACAAAACTGAAATTAAACTGAAAATTAAAATCTGAAACTAAGTTTAAATTTATTCTGAAGTAGCTTCATTATGCTAAATAAAACTCTCAAGGTTATTTCCCGGACCAAAAAAAAGGAGTTTACCTTGACTACTTTAATGTGTAAGGCAGTGCTGATTTCTGTAGCTTCTCACAGCAAGACATTCTCTAGAGATTACTGCGGCATTGGCTTTACTGACAAAATGCAGTCATCTCCATGTGTAATTGTCACTTCTGCTGCTTTTATCCAAACTGTCTTTTCAGTGTGAACCTCTATTTACCCTACAGAGCTACAGAACTGGATCAATCACAGCTACACAAGTACATTGGGTTAAAATTATACTCTGTCATAATAAACTCTGGATTCTGAAAATGCTTTTGTAAAATACGCAGGTGTTTGCAAGGCCTAAAGTAACCACGAAACATAGAAGAAGGCAGGTGGCTGCTTAAAAAGTTTGTATCTTGCTAGGATAATTAGTGCCTTGAAAGGCTGGAACTGAGGCTAAATGCAAACTATTTCAGTTAATGGCTATTAAGTGTTTATTGAGTAAAGTTTGGGAATACTTTTTCAAATTTCAAACTTGTCCTGAATGCATTTGGAATTTATTCCTGTCAAATGTGATGTCCCTACATTTGGCCCAAAGTTTTCCATTTTGATGTGTAAGAAAAAGAAATACATTTATGAAGTCATTACCAAAAGTTTGTAGAAGTTTGTCTCTAAATTTGATTGGTATTTTTGGTATTATATATATATATATGTGTATTGTGTATATATACATATATGTATGTATATACATATATATATATATGTATTGTACATATATATATTTGG
>WTSP01021062.1:59375-87986 GCA_025331215.1 Actenoides lindsayi
TATGTATATATATGTATTGTATATATATATATTTGGTATTATACCAAATATATATTTGGTATTATCAGCATTGCTGGTACCAAGAAGATGTAGTTATTCTAAGCCCAGTAGATGGCATGATTTCCCCATCACAGGTGAAGGAGTTTGCAGATCTTAGTGTTGGGGAAAAACTGGGGGTTTGTGTATAGTACAGATTTGATGACAACAGCCACAAATAATTGAGAAGTACCAGCAATCAAACCAAGTAGAATTGTTTCTATCAGAAGCTCTTCTGTGGTATTTTAAGGACTTGGGGTTTTTTTGGGGTTTTCTTTTTGTGCTTTTTTTTTTTTTTTTTTTTTTTCCCAATAAGCCACATCGTGAAGGTCTTTCCAGAAGCAAAACTAATGTATTATGTTAATTTATTTTCTGTGAAGGGAAAAGATCTACTGGAATAATTTATTTATTTATTACTTAATATTTGGAAACAGTTCTGGCACAGGAAACTAATAGTGTCTTTTTCTTAGTTTCAGATTTCATATAATCAATACTTTGAGCTATCTGCTATCGAAGACTGATTTCACACAGAGTTCATATAGCACTAAGTAAAAATAGTACCTAAATTACTTTTTGTCTTCATCTGTTTTTCCCCATCCCCAAATTTTCCCCAAAATTTATAGAAAGGAAAATTAAGAAAATTAAAAAGCAAATGCCTTAATAGCAGAAATCTTTCTTTTTTTCTCCAGTCTATAAAATAGTCTGCCAGAGTTCTTGCAGAGGCCGTAAGTACAGTTTTGCCCATTTTATAAACTGAACAGCAGTGATGAAATCAATGATTCAAGGTCATGTAAAAGACAGCAGCAGAGCTGAATTGTCTGTACTCTGTTACCTCATGTATTTAGTGTCTTTATGGTCTCTGAGGATTATGGATTTTGTCAAATCTACCTTTATTTTTCTGTAACTGGAATGTTGAGAAATATGAGAAGATTAAAAATCTTTGTAATTTATAGAATTCATAGTTTAAGGTTGTCCTTACAAAGAAAAAAGCCTTACTCTTGTTTTAACCAATATGTTGGTTTATGTTTGGTATGTATGATTGAGAACACCAGTCAGCTTGGAGATACTTGCTTTACACTGTATAAACACACGAGGACTGTTCTGTTCCCAGGACTGCCTGGCAAGATGAACAGTTATTTAAAAACTGGAGCTAAAAACTGTGCAGGTTAAAGATCTACAGACATTTCCGAGATAGCTTTAAGTCATGGCCATTCTTTCCTGCAAAATCTTCTTGCTATTTTATAAAAATGTGTGCTTTATTTTCTGGAACCATGGTTACCAGAGAGCTACACAGTTAAGTGATTTAAACCTTTGAAAAGAGAACTGAATAGAATTAATCACTGCAAGCCTATTAAAGCAATGCCAGAGGGATTTTTATACTAGAGGTTAAGAAAAGACTTTTTATTCATTTCTAGTAGATAAATGGCAAAACCCTCACATTTATCCTGTGTTTCTGCTTGTATTCTTTTGTATTAGTCCTAATCTGCAGTCGTCATCTCCCCTCAACACACAACCCTTTCTTTTCTCCAATTAAACCCCTGTCCACAGTCTGTTGTTTCACTGTTAAGCAACACAATGCTTCATTGCTCCCAGAAAAAATATGGTGGCAGTATTAAATATCCCATACTAGACACTATGTCTCAGACCCCCAGTTCATCCTTATCAAAGGTGATTTATAAAAGCTGTAATATCTTTGTTTTCCTGGAAGGCAGAGCATTGCTGGAAACACCTTCATTGTGTTACTCCGTTTTCTGTTAAGGTAGCAGAAAATTTCTGGTTTTAACCCATGTCTCACTGTGAAGCAATTACCAATAAATGTTGCATCAGTGCAGGAAGCTGATGCTTTTCTAACCAGATAAAGCTTTTATTGTGTTTTGTTGTGGGGTTTTTTTGTTCTTTTTTTTTTTTTTTTAACACATCTAAGACTATTTTTATTTTTTCGCCCAAAGTGTTTAGACAGTTTTAGAAGAAGGAGAAGGAATTGTTGTGCATTGTAGAAGATATTATTTACTAATATGTGAAAGCTTGCGTAAATTCATAATAATATCTTTAAGATGACTCAGCATAGTAATAATTCCTTTTAGGGCTATACTTGTTGCAGAAAAATCGTATGGACTGTTAGAAGTTGCATTTTGGGTTTGTAATTTTAAAGAAAGCTATGATTTTGTCATTTACTAGAATGCTTGGAAGTGTAGTGCTGGATAAGTGAAGAATTTACTATGTGTCAAGATGGATTGATTTACTCTTTATTTACCCTAATATAAATAATAGATTTTAATAATTAGTTAAATCAGCAAGCATGAAATGTCAAATAACTTATTTCAGTTGGCAAATATGGGTTTTATTTGTATAATCCAAACAGAATTTGAGTTTCAGTTAGTTGGTATAATTTGGTACAATGTTTTGCTAAGAAGACGATTATTTAGCCAAGCATGTCCTAGTGTTTGTGACCCCAGCTATATAGGAATTCTGTGTTTGAAACATGCACACCAAATGTTACTGTAGCTAGTGTTCTGTGTTACAATAATCTGGCTTTTTTTGAGCATGCTTGAGGAGACAGATTCAAGACTGTAGCATGGACAGTAGTGGAAGACCAGAGAAAAATAGGGGAGAGAAGGGAATTAGAGCCTGGAGGTGGCAACCTTTCACTCTGCAGGGACTCTGGTCTCAAGTGAGGATGTGCTTCCAGAAGCCTAACAGTATTAGAAAGTGATGGGGGTAGGAGGTGGAGTTAAACCTTGTAAACCTTCGAAAGACTAGAGAGTTTTTGTAGCTCAAAATCAAGCTAAGGCTTGATGAGTCTCTGAGCAACCTGATCTAGTTGAGGATGTCCCTGCTTACTGCAGGGGGGTTGGACTAGGTGACCTTTGGAGGTCCCTTCCAACGTGGGACATCCTATGATTCTGTGAAATGATGCTGAGTAAATCAAAGCAAAACCTGGAAAGCAGTGACCTGACTGCAAGGATACAATAGCTGGGAATAGAGTAACCTGTGATTTCCTTCCCTCCTCCCTTTTTGTCAATTAAGTTGCTTTTGACTTTTCCTTGGGAAAAAACATATTTCAATGGATATTCTAATAAAACTTTAAAAAGAAAACCCTTGAAATATTTCAGTCTTCTTTAGAAAGCTCACTGTGAGAGAGAACCTAATAACTTCCTTCTTCAAGCTGTGACTGCCCTGGGATTTCATTGGATTCTTCAACATTCTGTATTCTTTAACCTGTGTAGTGACACTCTTGGAAAAAATTTATCTGATATGAATTGTCCAGCTAGAAAGCAAAAAACAGAACTGAAAACATGACCTGACATGGGACATGCTTTTATCCTGTACCCTGAAACACGTCACAGATCTTGTTGTGTCACAAAAGCATATTATTAAGCTGAAGACTCTAGGTCTTCTGATCTCAAGCTTGTTCTAGAGACAGTAGCAAGTTCATTAAGAATTTTCTGAAAGCATGCAAATCAATATGATAGATACCGTAAAACTGGTAGAAGGAGCATGGTAGTATGATAGTAAAATTGTCTATTGTCATGTAAATATCTCTTACCTTCACCTTGAAGTGAAATGATCAGAGGACTAAAGGTAAAAGAAGTACCTGGAGTTGCGAAGACTCTGGAACTTCAGCTTTGGCTGATGACTCGTGTGCCTGTGATATTTTTATTTGAGTGTGTCCTGGTACAAATGGACAAGTGCTGATGTTCTCAGTAGAGCAAATAGTCCATGAAAAATTTGAGTTTAAATGCTTCAGTAATGCCTTTCTATCTTAGTCGAAACATAGATTGAGTCAATTATATGGATGAAAAAGAAGGATGAAGAGGAGGAATTTCCAGTAACATGGGCATTGATCAGTTTTTAACTGAAATGTTTCAGGCTGTTCATATTGCTTATCTTTCAAGAGTTTCAATTACTGGATGTTTATAAATTATTGATATATGTACATACATTGAGCAAAATGTAATCAAATTGGTTTTGAAGAGTCACTTCTACATCGTTTTTGGTTTTGTGGGTTTGTTGGTTTTAGAGATTCTTCCCTCCTCTCAGCAAAATATAAATAAGTCTGCTCTATAAAAGCTGGAATCAACTTGTTTCCTTTTTGTCTTTCTAGATTCGATCTGCATCACCATCACTGGGGAGTGTTACTGAGATTCAGGCGATAGTCCCAACAAATTCAACTACTTTTATTCCTGAAACTGCAGTCAGTCGGCTTATGGCACAAGGTAAGTCAAACTTTGAGTTTGCCTGTGTAGTGACGAGTATGATGTATTAGCCTGCCCGTCCTCCAACGTTCATATCTGCATGTAAAGCTCAGGTATGGCTGGAACAATCACCACTGATGCTTCTAGTGGTTGCTCTGAAACACAAACAGAAAACACTTCCTTTACAAGAAAATAGGATGAAATATGCTTAATAGAATTAAGTGGAAACAGTTGATACTGCTTGAAATGTAACTCAAGTCTTACGTTCTGTTCCCGTCATCCAGTCACTATTTCAAGCCAGCCAGTTTTGGTAAAGCCATCATATGCATACATGCACGTACAGGCACATGCAGTATATATATCATTCTCTTTATATGTAGAAAGATAAAAATGTAATAATGTAAAAAAGAAAATATAAAATAATGTATGTAGAGAGAGATATCTGCAAGTACAAAATATTTTTCTCTTAAGGAAAGAAGTGGAAAATTTTATTTTTCCAAATTAACCATTTAACTATTATTAGTGCCTTGTTAAAGGAACATTTTATTTCAGAGCTAATTTAAATAACCCTTTTCCTGTATCTGATTTCTTTATGGGTTGGGGTTTTGTGGTTTTGGTTTTGTTTGTTGGCTTGTTTTTTTCTTTGTTCCTGAATATGTTGTTTTAAATGTACAGGGAACCTGGATATTTTACAAAAAAACCAAAAAAGCTATTCATTCTATATAACTGCTCTAATTAATCTTCTGTGTTTTTTCTTTCTTTTATTAAACACATTCTAGGTCAAAGTGATACAGCCACAACAGAATCTCCAAGTCGACGTGATTCTTCTATGTCTGCTACTCTGTCTAAGCAGCGTGCTGTAGTCACACCTGCCCTTTTGTCAGCTGTTTGCAGCCTTCTGCACAATCTGCTAGTTGTCATACCAAAAGATACTGGAATTGCTCTTCAACAAGCACATTTGCTAACAGCTCTCAGCAGGTATGAGATCAATAGCTGCTGAACTACAAACAAGGTGTAGCAATAGGTGTAAAGTTTGAAATGAGATCTACCTGTGTTTCTTACCAAAACTGTTAAATATATTGATCACTACTTGCTTCTGAAGTGTTCAAAATGCCTTTTTTTTTTTTAGAAAAAAATGCAATCAGCAAAAAAAAAAGAATTTGCATTATTTCTTTTTTCACAGAGAAAGTAGTTACACTGGTGATTCCATTTGTGGTTTCTTCTGCAGGACTGCTGTGTTTCTCTAGTGATCTTTTATGTTTCTGTTTAGATTGCCATTTTGTCATCCTTTTGGGAGGGGTAATATTTTAATTTTATTTTTTCTACAGTAGACCAGCACATGATATAGTCAAGTATTCAGAACTGCAGATCATTTAAATTCATTTTATGATTTTCTTCTTTGAATTGTATGCAGTGTTTTGAGGATGAGCTGAGGGCTGTCACACTGAAAGATTGCAAATAATGCTTGCCAGATTTGGGAAAGTATTGGATGATAGACCCTAGTGGTTTGTTTCCTTCTAAAAGAAGGAACCACCTGAAATTAGTTCTCAGCTTGTATTTTGTGTTTCTACTTGCATAGTAACAGATTCTTTCACCTGTAGAAATTGTTTGGAAGTCCTGAAGTTTAAGCAGTCTGTATTACTACAGAGCAGTTTATTCTTCTTCAGTAAAGCAAATAAGCAATCAAATACAAACAAACAATTTTTCCCAGTGCAGCAACAGCCATTGGAATTCCTATTAGTCTGTTTTAAAACAGCTTACTGCTACTGCAGTTGCCATTGCACTCAACTTACTGCTAAACCCCACTATTTTATGGAAGTGCTTCATAACTTATTTCTACTCTATTTTAAATGTTCTCTTCTATGGAATGTTAAGTTAGTAGAATATTTAATTGTTTATTTCTAACCAATTTTATTTTATTTTAGTCTTGTAAGTGCTAATCTGGTTGAGAGATGTATCTTGGAACTGAAAGCTCCTTTGGGTCATCCATGTCATATTGAACATGTAAAAGCTCAGGTTAGAGAAGCACTTGTTGCTTTCTGGTTCGTTTTTTGTTGTTGTGTGCTTGGGTTTTGAGTGAGTGTGCTTGGGTTTTATTGTTTGTTTGTTGTTGTTTGTTTTGTTTTTATTAGGTATTATTGGTTTTGCATAATCTATATTCATTAATATAGTCCACACACACTGCTATAGGCCATGTTCATTTGAATCCCGTGCTTTTGATGAGGTTTAAGAGAAAATAAACCATGTTATATTTAACACAGAACAACTAATTTCTGTGTTGGAACTATACCTAGAACCATCAAACTGAAAAACAGTTGTGTTTTAAAAATGCAAGTTGAGTTTACAGTTAGAGAAATCATTTAACAGAATTTATTTGTATAGTATTGAAGTATCAGCCAGTTATCAGATACAGTTACTGATACATTTTATAGTTACTTTCTGCAACAAACTTGGCTGCATTGCTTTGTCTCTTATCCTGCAGATCCTTGCATAGTCCTCAACTATTTTTCATGTATGCAAAGCATATGGGGTTGCTGCCAATGGATCTACTTTTGTATCCGATTTAATTCTGTATATATAACATACAGAACATACAATGTTAGTGGCACAGCACCATTTTAAAGCATCTGTTACTTTGCATTGAGATTTACTTTGAAGAAAGATACCCAGCTTATTAAGAAAAGGCATTTCTGCAGAAATCTTGTGAGAAGAAAGCAATAAATATGTCAGGTATCATTTTTTCCCCAAAGCTTCAAATGGAGCTTCTGTTTTCAGGAAATACACATATATTTGTCACTATTAATGACCATTTTGATTGTTTTATTTGTGAGCTTCTGGAGAATATGATACATATGTACAGAGAATATGTACATATCACAGAAGTCATGACTTTCTCAAAAGGAACTTTCTTCTTTGTCACTAGAAAATTGATTTCACGTGTGTTTCCACACCAGGAATTCTGTTTCATTTTTTACAGTAAAAATTATGGAGGAGAACAGTTTTTATTTATACTCCTTTTAAGTGGAGTGTAGTAATTCATAATGTTATGAATCATTTGAGGTAATGTGAGTATTTAAAATAAAAATGTGGAAGGTGCAAATATGTGGTTTTATTTATTATCTTTTAAAAAATATTTAACAGGTGTTGTTACTACTTCAGTACTTGTCATCTGTGTCCAGGCTTCTGAAATCATGTTTGTTGGTGGACTCTCAGCTTGTCATCCAGGATGAACTGTTGAAATCTCTCTTGGGAAATATCTTCACAATTCTCACCATTCGCCCCAAAGATGGGTTAGGTAAATAAGTACTTTGTTTCCAGTATAGCCAGACAGAAGCAGGTCTCCATTTATGTACTGCCTTCATTTAAAATTATAGTTGTTGTCAGGCTTAGCTATCCAGGTTTGTGCATGTGTCTAAATGATTTGGTTTTTTCTATATTATCTTTGCAGATACTGAGCTAACATCTGTACTTCATGAAACATGGGTGGACTTTTTCAACCTTCTAGCTACACTGTTGTGGAAGAGTGGCCAAATATCTTTTCCCGCTGTGACAGCAGCCCTTGCAAATCATTGTACAGCAGTAATTGGTAATAAATATTCCTGGAGGGGTTTTAACCTAGCAACTAATAAAATAAACAAATAAAAGAGAGACTCATTCCTGTTTAGATGCTGTCAAGTAATTACCAAGGGCATATCCAGAATGAAAACCAAATGTGTCCAACGCATGACTGACTTCTTTCCCTTAATTCTATTTTCATAACTCTTTTCTTATATCATCAGACTAACATTTTAACTGCCAGATAAATTCACAAGTTTTGTTGCATATATGGGTTAGTGATTGTAGTTGTAAACCTTAACCAAATTTGGCATCTGTGAGAAGAGCCTGAAATCCATTAGCACTTAATTTTTTTCCTTATTTTATTTTTTTAAAAATATCTTGCACAAAAGGAAAACAAAGTTTTGAAGGGATATAAGAGATATAGGAATTCAAGATTATTATGCAGGGGGTTGTTTATTTGTTAATTATTCCTTCATTAGTTATTTGTATAATCCAGGGCTGTAGGGTCACCAAGATTCAATACTGAAGTGTGAGTACAGTCCATGCAAGGTTGTGATTTCAGCCAAGTGCATGTGAAGTAATCTGGTGAATCCAAATCCAATTACACATAAAGCAACTGATGGGTACTGTTGGTATTATAAGGTGAGCTGTTGAACAGAGTAAAGAAAGTTCAGAAAATAGTTGAACAAATAAGTGCTTTAGCAATTGAAAATAGCTTTTTTTTTCTTTTACAGTCAAATTAATGGAGAGCAATTCATTCATTCAAACCTGTACAACTTCAGCATTTATTTCTTAGATTTTTAAAGACTTATCAAATGCATAGAATTTGTAGAATTCCCTATGCAGTGCCCAGGTGTAACTGCTTCTTGGTCCACACACTTTCTTTGATAAATCTTTCTGTGTTCTGAAGCACTTAAACTTTATTCAGAATGAAATATTTTTTTGTTGTTTAACTTTTCAGATACCATTTGTGATTGTATTCATCTGTCAACCACATATCCTGCTTTATATATGGCTAGTTTACAATTCCTCTCTGTCCTTTTGAATGAGGAAGGAAGAAGACAGCTCCAAGATAAACAGAGTATTTGTCAGAATCCAACTGCTAGCTTTCTTCTGGATCACGTTGAAGGATGCCAGGCATCAGTAACTCAACTTACAGCATTAATTATTCAGGTATTTAAAATGTAACAGTATGATTCCAAGATATATTTTAGCATTTTTGTATTTTATTAAAAAGTAATGTACTTACCTAATGAGAAAACAATTGTTTCCAGTTACAAACCAAGACATCTTTAGTTTGAGACACATATTGCACTCATGTAATGAGCTGGAACAATTACCAAGAAGCAACTTCTAGGAAGTGCCTTGCAAAGCTATTATGCTGCAACAGCATGATATGAAATCTGATCAAGATGACATGTAGATAGAATATTTTTGGCCAAATACTGATACACTTTTCTTTTTGCCCTGTTTTTCCAAACTTGTAATGAGATTTTTATGGTTCGAGATGTAGTTATCCCCATTGTAAACAACAGCATTGTTGTTCTTTACAGCTGCCTTCATAAAAACTGACAAACAAAATGAATCGTTAAGCCTCCTCATTCATTCCCAATGGGGCAAGATCAGTGTTGTTGCACTTAAGGAGAATATTTTAATATAGTTTTTAATATAGTTAGTTTTAAATTAACCGGGTAGCATATTTTCATTAATTCTTTTAGGAACTTGTTGCCTGACAGAATATATATTGCTGACAAGATGTTGGGTTTTTTTCTAGATACTTATTCTGAATGTCCTGTCTTTTTTAATGTAATTTCATTATTCTTATTTATACTTGCATATACTGTCCTAAATGATTCTTTCATCTCTTTTATATATATATCCACTTATTTACAGACTGTTAAAATACCTTCCATTACTTACTAATAAGAAAAGTTATATGTGAAATTTGTGTCTGATTTGTTTTCCCTCACAAATTAGTCTTTTTATATATATATATATATATATACACTCATTGCCCTTATTTAAATTATTTGCAGTTCGTCACTGTAACAATTAATAGTGATCTATGATTGGAAGTGTAGTGTTTGTCTGAAAGATGGACATTTCGTATAATGTAGCTAATGATTTCTGATGGTCCAGAGTCAGTGTCTTGTAAATTTTTTATTTTTTTTTTAATAAGAATGGTATTTAGTACTATTTTAGTATGTAAAACTTTTTTTTTTTTCCCCAACATGTATTGGTGCATATTGGATGGTGTGACCAAAATAATACTGTCTTAGTACCACTTCATCTCTCTTCCTATGGTTGCTGAGTTCTTATAAAAGAACCTCATTCCTAGTAAGACTTCTCCTGATCTAGCTAACGTGTGTCACATAACCTGTGTTCCTTTGCTTCTGTGTTACACCACTGTGGCTTTAGAGCACTTATTGGAGCATAGTATTCTGTCCCCTGAGGACCTGGTGTCTTACAGGGAGGAGAAACTTCCTAAGAGTATCTTTCTTGGCATTACTGTATAGGCTACTCAAACTAGAATGCCCTATCTCTGTGGCAACTAATATAAGATAATTTCAATGCATAGAGATTTCCTATGAGGACAGGATTTTCAAAGGCTCTGACAACAAAACAGGGGCACTTCACTGAAATACCATGATTTGCTAAAAATCCTGTTAGATTTTTGTATTTAATACTTAAGTATGTGCCTAAAACTGAACTCCTTGGCTCTGGCACAAAAAAAATGCAATTGCATGAAAGTATGTCAGACAAAGATGTGTTGTGTCCTCAGTCACATTCCTCTGTTTTCATACGAACATAGCTGAGTACCAATCTTTGCCAGCAAAAAGCAATGATTCTTATGGTAACAGCAGAAAAAGTCTAGACAATTTAAAATTAACTGCAGTCAGGTCAACGAAAGTACAGCAGACACTATGTTTGAGTATTGTAAGAGATACCAGCTCTTTAAATGTTCAGAGCTGTATATGGACATTGCATTTTGCTCATAAAAGAGCTCAAAAGATAACCTGTACTGTCTGGGGCTTTATAATACATGAAAGGGATATAACTGCTATGATCCCCAAAGAGGACAGCAGAATCAGAAAAGAAACTTTTTTTTTTAATTTTTTTAAGAGCAAAGTTCATCTGTTTATTTAGGTGGTTTGGTTTTGAGGTTTTTTTCTCCCTCCCTATGGTGGTTATTGAGAGGCTGTAGAAAGAGGAGCCCATAGGATGTAAAGTAAGCTATTAAAAATAATAATTAAAAAAAAAATTAAAAAAAAAAAAAAAAGAAAAAGGCAACAGAAAAGAAATCCAACCGAAATTATTTAAATATGATCTTTCTTCAAGAGAAGCACTCAAGCAAATAATTGACTAACATAGAAAAGGCTGCCAGAGGAGAATTTTAAAGCAGTCATCTCTGTTAATCATCCTAATTACATAAAATCTACAGAATAGGTGATATACCATGACAAATGCTAACCTAAAGACCCAGTCTGCAAGTGTGAATATTAGCAGCCAGGTCTCAAATTAGTATTCATTATTGCATACAACCAATTTAGTAAAAGCACGTGCTGACTTCAGAAGGTTTTGGTGCTTTTCTGTACATAAACATTAACCCTTGTATACTTGTTTTCATGATCACAAGTAAAAGTAATATGGAAATCATAATCTATACATAAAGTCTCAAATTTAGGCCCTACCTTTTTTTTCTAGATACAAAATTTACAATGTTTTAAGCTGTGATCTCCCCTTCAACTAATTTACAGTAGGTTCAGACTAACATAGCTAGATCTACTGTGGGTTTATGGGACATCTTAAATTTATTATACATCATCATTTCAAAAAAGAATGAAATGTCTGTTCTCATTTTAGTACTTTTCTATTAGTAGTTTAAAACTATAGCATATGCTGGCAGATGGCATTATATATTTACACAGTTATATTTTTATATTCAACTAGTAATTAATCATCAGTTAATTATTAATTACTTAAATGTTCCCTATGATTGACATAAGTTTTCTTTTTTCTTGTAAACTGCTATTCATGGTTGCAGAGTACAGAAAAAATTCCTAAAGGAGCATGCTTCAAGAAAGAATAGAATTTTGTTAGTTTGGAAGATAAAATTTAGCAAATAAATGAGAATAAATTAAAACTTTTTAAAAAGATACAGATATAGAACAACTCCACTTAATTATTTAATCAGTTCTAGTCAGCCACATAACATGTAATTAAGGAAAAGAACCGAGACATTAATAAGGAAATACAGGGTTTTTATTACTAAAATATTCCTAAGTACTAAGGAAAAATAAAAATAACTACCAACTTAATAGGGCAAAAGCCTCTGAGTGGATAAATTCTACAGTTTGGGTTATGCAGGATTGAAGGAAATCAACATTTTGGTTTTTTCCTGTCTTGGGTAAATTAGTATCAAGTTTAAACGTCAAGTTTTTTGTATTTCTAGCTACTCCAACATCTAAGTTCTTTAATTTGAAAAGAAACCACCATCTATCAGTACAGAAAAATAATTAATTTACTTAGAACATCCATGTGTTGCTGATAGCTTTGAGATTTCACTTGGGATCTAATAAAACCAGTTCTGGTCTAAATGTGAATTTTTTTTTTTTATTTTTTTTTTTTTTTCCTGTTAGCTATAAATGCAGAACTCAGTCCATGCTTTGGTGCTTTAATTTAGTGTCAGTTGTTCTCACCAATAAGGAGTTGATATGTTTTTCTTCACATAATTAACTTACTAGTCTTCATCTCAGGACCTTTTTAGTGGTGTTTATGCTGAACACTTCAATAAATTACAACCCTAGTGCATACATTGATATTTTATTGCATATTAAAATTAGAAAAAAATGTTAGGCAATTACTAGCAAGAGGAGTAAAGCCAGTAGAAGGTGAGATATGTGATGTATGTAGAGGTGTAAAAACTATCAAGTCCTATGGCTAGGTACGTGTGAGATTCCTGTCTGAAGTATTAAGTTTTTCTTAAGATGCTGCATTTTTGTCTAACAATATAGTTTTTCTTTCTACTGTGATCCAGCAACAGTTCTTATTTTACTATATTCTCCTGATTACAATGCATACCATTTTCTGTTAAATTGGATGTCAGTATTGGAAAGATATTTTAGGGAGAATTACTAGATGGAAGAAATTCTCTAGTGGATAATAAATAAAGTACAGACAGCTCCTCATCCTTTAACTATCTTGTTATGTGACTCCATTCCTTTGAAAGCACAGAGATTATAGTTAATATTATTTGCAAATACAATGATGCTCATAAAGGCTTCACAAAAGGCAAGGTACCCTTTTTCTCTGGTTGGAAGAGTAAAATAAATATGTGTGACAATTATATTTTTATTTTAAAGAATTTTGATGATAATTAATGTCTTTATCACTTTGTTGAAGGAAAGTGAGACTGCACTAAAGGCATGTAAGTGAATTGTCTGCAATAGCAAGCCTGAATGTTAGGAAAGGTTTGGGAATCCAGGCTTTAGGAAGGCAGAATGTTAAGAAAAGAGTAAGAGGAGTGGACTTTAGGAGTAAAAATTCTTTTTTTTTTAATTTTTTTTTTTTAAACATCTTAATTTGAAAAAATGAAACACTTCAATGCAGACAGTCTATAAGCATTAATATAGAGAGGGAGAACTCTGGATAGGAATATAGTTATGAATCATCCAACTGAAGATATGTACTATGATGATATATTTAGAGCTATGAATACTACTTTTAATATGGTCACTTTTTTGGTAATGAAATTGCATTATTTGTAGGTCTGTGAAAGAAAATCTTCAAAGGATGTGCCAAATGAAGTTGCTACAGATGCACTGCTCTCTCTGTTAGCTGTCAGTAAAAATGCCCAGAAATGTGCTTTGGAAGGTGAGCATTCAAAGTGGATGTTAAGTGATTTATGAATCAAGTGCTTGCAGGTGTTTCACTTTTTTTTTTTTAAAAAATCATTATATTTTTCTGTTAAAAAGAAAGACCTACTTTTCAGTGGCATTTTTTTCAGATTGTTAGAGAAAACTTACTAATAATATAGATAAAATTTTATGTTGTAGCCAGTCTAAAAATTTGTGGTGAAATCACAGCTCTGTGTCAGGGTGAGAAGAGTCCCAAGAGCTTTTACTGCTGGTGCATGTTCATCCATTCCAAACTGGAGATTTTACACTGGCAGTATCTTCCATTTCTTGTTTCATACTATGCCAGTACAGGCTTGTAGGTGAAACTATGCTCTGTGTTCTCGGTTCTGGCTGTACCTAGATGAGAAGAGACTTCTCCTCAGCTTTATTCTTCCCTGCCTCTTTGTATCTTTCTTCCTGTTTTACAGTTTAAGTAGGACCTTCTCCCCTTGCAATGCAAAACCTTTCCCAACCAAGGTTTTCACTCTACAGTAGCAAAACAAAAGAAAAAAAAAACCTAATCAAAGGCTTTCTGTGCCCACTAGAGCACAGGGGAGACAGGTTAATTTGTATTTCTCATGTAGCATGCATTTAATGCCTGCTCATCAGCCCAAGTGCACTTTGTCTTGGGTACCTTCTCATTACTTGCATCTCTTGGATTTGTTTGGTCCTTTAAACCTAAACTACGTAGAAATGAGTAGCCTAGACATAGCTGCTCAATGTTGCAGAAAACTGCAAACTTCAAATCCTATGCTACATACCTACTTTCTGCCCTTTCCTAGTTTGTTGGTGGTCTACTCAGTTCTCATTTCAATCAGGGTTCTTCTCTAGATGACTTACTTGGTCATCTTAGACTTGACTTCCTGTGAAGGCACTACCAGTGCATGAAGTGTGTCACATTCTGTGCTAGAGCAGCCTTCAAGTCATCCTTGCTGTGATGCAACACAAATCTTAGAGAAGAAGAAAAGGAGTTCTGGGGTTCAAATTGATGTCCCGAAGAGATCTGTAGCTCGAACATCACATCTTCAGCTCTTAAGGACTACTTTTTACGATACAAATGCAAAGTCCTGCACTGGAAGGAAACAAACCCTTAGAACAGTAAAGAATGACTGAGGAGTTTTTCTTAAGGTCTCAGTAGAAAGCAAGCTGAATGTGAGAAAACTAACAGCATCCTTGGCTGTATTATCAGGAACACAGCCAGCAGATCAAGGGGGAAGGATTATGTTTCCTCTACTGAGCACTGGTTAGACCAAATCTACACTAATGCCTCCAGTCTAGGCCCAGTACGAGACAGACATCAACAGACTGGAGCAAGTTCAGCAGAGGGCCACCAAGGTGATTGTGTCCACCTGTCCTCAGAGGAGAGGTTGAGGGAACTGGCCCTACTGAACCTGGAGAAAGAAAGGTTTTGGGAGGAACTAATAGCAGCCTTCTCATACCTATGAAACTTGGAAGACAGAGATGGGTTTTTCACAGCAGTGCATGGTGTAGGAGGTTGAGAAGAGGAGAATGGGCTTAAATTGAAATGTGAGAGTCAGACCAGCCATAAAGAAACATTTTCCCTTTGTAGGCAGTCAAGCAGTGGCTAGACATTCTGGGCAGTCTCTGCCTTTGGATGCTTTCATGACCCAACTGGATAAAGCTGTAGGTAAACTTTGCCTGATCTTACAGCTGACTCTGCTTTGAGCAAGAGGTTGGACTATATGGCTTCTGGAGCCGCCTTCTTCCAGGTCAAGTTGTCCCATGAACATATGATCATAGAATCATAGAATAGTTTAGGTTGGAAGGGACTTCCAGTCTAACCCCCTGCAGGGACATCTTTATATCAGGTTGCTCAGAGTCCCCTCTAACCTGAACTTGAGTGTTGCCAGGGCTGGGGCTTATACCACGTATCTGGGCAAAATGTGCCAGTGTCTCACTACCCTCATTGGAAAAAAATTCTTCCTTGTATGTAGTGTAAACTTGCCTTCTTTTAGTTTAAACCCATCACCCCTTGTCCTTTCACAACAGGTCATGCTAAAAAGTCTGTCAACATCTTTTTTATAGGCCCTTTTTAAAAACTGAAAGGCTGCAATAAGGTCTCCCCAGAGCCTTGTCTTCTCCAGGCTGAACAACCCCAACTCCGTCAGCCTGCCCTCACAGCAGAGGGGTTCCAGCCCTTGGATTATTTTTGTAGCCCTCCTCTGGACCTACTCCAACAGGTCCATGTATTTCATGTCCTGAGGTCTCCAGAGCTGAACACAGCACTGCAGGTAGGGCCTCATGAAAGTGGAGTAGAGGGCTAGGATCCCTTCCCTTGACCTGTTGGCCACACTTCTTTTGATGCAGGCCAGGAAACAATTGGCCTTCTGGGCTATGAGTACACACTGCTGGCTCATGTCCAGTTTTTCATCCACCAGCACCCCCAAGTCCTTCTCTGCAGAGTTGATCTCAATCCATTCACATATCCTGCACTGATACCAAAGGTTGCCCTGATTCAGGTGCAGGACCTTGCACTTGGCCTTGTTGAACCTCATGAGACTCACACGAGGCCACTTCTGAAGCTTGTCCAAGTCCTTCTGGATGACATCCTGTCCCTTCAGTGTGTCATCTACACCCCTCAGCTTGGTGTCATCTACAAACTTGATGAGGATGTGCTTGATATAACTGTCTGTCATTAATGAATATATTAAACAGCACTGGTCTCAGTACAGACTGCTGAGGGATACCACTTGTCACTGATCTCCATCCAGACATTGAGCCATTGATCACTGCCCTCTGGATGTGACCATCCAACCAATTCCTCATCCACCATACAGTCCACCCATCAAAACCATACCACTCCGATTTAGACAGGAGGCTGTTGTGGGTGACCATGTCAAAGGTATTACAAAAGTCCAGATAGATGATGTGAGTAGATCTTCCCTTGTCCACTGATGTAGTCACTCCATGACCTTGTAATAAATTAAAGACTCTAGATCCCAAGAAAAGAGCCTATCTCAACACTTTGAAGTCTGAGTTGCCTGAACATTTGCTTTCCTTTGTCCCACCTCAAATGCAACAAATCTGCTGCTGTTAGAGTTGGGTAAGATAAATGCAAGCCCTGACTGCTTGAAGCTTCAGTCTTTTAGGCAGCATTGTTGAAGATACACTGAAGAGTTATGTGTTGCTGTCTGCCCTCTTCCTCCCAAATCATCTTCCTCTCTCCATCTTATCAGTCCTTCCTTTGGACTTTCCTCTCACAGGACCCTTGCTCTGCAAGAGCACTCAAATATATTCTTGCTTCTCAAAATCATTCAACTAGGTGCACTCCATCTTGGAGACTGCTAGTTACTTCCTGATATCAAGAGGATAACAATATATTGTGTACTCACAGAATTTTGGACATCTTAACCCTTAAATCTCAGTTCAGGAGTGTAACTAATGAAGATCATTGCCAGAAAGATACTTTGTTTCATAAAATATTTTTGTTTGTGATTGAACTTCTAAATGTTCTAAATGTTAATATTTTTTGTCTTCTAGTTGACCTGATAGACAGCTGTATAGAAAACATGAAGCATATTCATGCACAGCTGAATTTGGATTCCCTAAAGCCTGCGAAAACACAGAAAAAAAAGGTAACTATTGGGGAAAAAAAAACAGGCATATGCACAGACACAAAAAACCCAACCAAAAGACTGATAGAATAAGGCACTTCCCAGGTCTTTTTTGTTCATTTCATTTATTTCTTGAGGTAGATACTGTTAGTATCTGATATGGGTGAGACAGAGTCAGTGACAACTTGTAGTGGATCTAGATACTGGGGCTTCTATATGATTCAGTGATTTTAGATCTTTTACCAACTTGATTATCTCACACACTTGCTCTCCCACACAGAGTTAATGTTCAACTTCCTTTTCCAACATGGAGGTGGCTGCTGGTTCATGGCAGTCAAGCAGAATATCACATCAGTTTGTGGTTTGCAGCTGCTCAGTTACCAGTCTTGGGTGTTACTGGCCAAAGCCCCTGACCATGCACTGGTGTTTGTCTCTTTCTTTCTGGAACTCTCTCCTATTTCTCTAATCTAAATTATGTGTGAAGTACACCACATGAACAACCTCTGAAATAATGGGTTTGTCTCACATCTTTTCATTAATTGGAGGACTCAGGACTTCCCACTATTAGTCCAGGTTATCAGAATTAGCAACTAGCTCATCCTGGTTGAAGTCAGCAATTAGCAGGCTTCTGATTGAGAATTCAAAAACTCAGTTTCAGACATTCACACACGTACACAGTTTCTCTGTCAGAGGAATGATCACCTCCCTTCTCTTGCTGACCACACTATTCCTGACCCAGGCCAGGATGCCATTGGCCTTCTTGGCCACTTGGGCACACTGCTGGCTCATGTTCAGCCATCTATCAGTCAACACCCCCAGTTCCTTCTCTGCCTGGCAGCTCTACAGTTACTCCTCTCCAAGCCTGTAGCTCTGCTGGGGGTTGTTGTGGCCCAAGTGCAGGACCCAGCATTTGGCCTTACTTAAAATCATGGAATTGGCCTTGGCCCAGTGATCCAGTCTGTCTAGATCCCTTTGTAGAGCTTCCCTACCCTGAAGCAGATCGACACTTCCACCCAGCTTGGTGTCATCTGCAAATTTACAAAGGGTGTAAATCATTGATGAAGATACTAAACAGGAGTGGCCCCAGTACTGAGACCTGGGGGACACCACTTGTGACTGGCAGCCAACTGGATTTAACTTCATTGACCACAACTCTTTGGACTTGTCCATCTAACCAGTTTTTCAACCTGTGATCTCAATTTTTTCTCTCCATTCACAGTTTTTTTGTTTTGGCTTTTTTTTAACCTTCTTTCCAGTTGTTCTAGACTCTCACATCACCCAGCTCTTCCTTACCACATTTAGACATAGATTATTTCTTACCATCATACAATGGTTTGGTAATATTTTTATTGCAATCTCCTTGCTTTCTACCACTTTCATTTAAATAATTGTTAAAATACAGACAATAACCTCTGCTGTCAAGTTTGATATCTTGCCTACTCCCACATAAACAGAAATCACAGAAAACATCTTCCTGCAGGATATTTCTGCATTGTTTGAACTCAGTAGTACTTTTCTCTGAGGCGTTGGCACAAACAGACATTAGCCTTGATTTGTAAGAGTGTGGAGTTGTGTTTTATAACAATGGGCTCTTAGAAGATTTTGAGTTTGACCCTGACATTTAAAGGCTACACTATTTTTATTTTTTTTTTCTTGAGTTATGCTAGACACATTTATTGTTCCTTCCTCAAGGGGTGAAGGCTGAAAGGTGTTCTGCCCTGGATATGCCCAGTAAAGTTGAAGTCAGCTGGTTCTTTCTATTTCTTGAGTTGGAAAGGGGACAGCTGAGGACGTTTGCTCCTCAGCTAAATGTAGAGGGAATTCAAAACTTGAAAGAAAATGAAAGGAAAAGAGCCTCTGAGAAAGATCAGCAAGACTGTGTATGTTTAATTAAGAATTCTTTGAAAAAGATTTGTAGAAGACTTTGTGGCAGGTTTCCCTGCTGAGCTGGGACTGTAGGTTGCTCTATCACCCGTAAGCGTGCTGTTCATCGTATGTGGCGCATAAAAACAAGCAGTGTAGTCTCGCGTGAGAGAAACCAAGACGTTGCTTTCATAGTCGGATGTAGTTCCTCGTTCACAAAACTGCCCCTCAGCCCACTGCGAGGCACAGCTCTCAAAGTGAAGTTCTCAGAGCTTCTTTTCTTTTTCTCTTCTTTAAATTGTTAGGAAAAATGTGCTTGCCCTAGCTTCATTCTCAGGGCAACTGAAGTGTTTTACCTGATATTCCTTTTCTTTCACAGTAATTAAGGATATGAAAAGTATTTTCAGATAGCCAAGCTTTCACAAAAAGCCCTCAAAATATGATCTTAGTAAAAATCAAGATATCTGTAATTAAATAATTAAATAAATACAGTGCCATCAACACAATCTATAACTTTTTCAACCTCCTAAAAGTTTATGTATCAAGTATAAGTTGTAGCTTGTGGCATTTTATAGGATTTATTGCTATTTGTATTTATTAAAGAAATTAATACATATGGAAGTTCTTGAAGGAGCGTCTTAGAGTTAGCATTTTATTTAGCTAGAAATGAGACAAACCAATCATAAAATGCATTTGTAATGACTTACATGTTTCTTTTTCATCTACTACACCTGACTTCCATTAACTTTTTTGAGGTAAACATTTGCTTCATCTCTAAATGTCATCATCTGTACATGATATGACTTCTAAGCAAGCATCGTTGTTTCACCTTGTCTGAGATTAAGTGTAAATCCTATTTTACATTTTTTTTACTTTATGCTTAATAAAACAGAAATAGTCTCCTGTGGTGAGCAAGCATATTGGAATTTGATCTTGTCTCAGAAGTGGTTTAGTCTGTCAGCCTTATAGAGTTAGGTCACCCATCATTAGCCTTTTAGTGTCACAGCACCGTCATGAAGATAGATTTTTTGTTTGCTTGTATACTTGAATCTCACTATAGTACCTCACTGTCCAAAGGTCTGTATTTATCTTTGTAATATTCTTACCAGGTTGAAAACTATTTCTGTTATTAAGGATAGGGAACTAAGACACTGGGAATACAAGGATGGATTGGTCTGACCAAATGTAGAGATCCATGAGACAGAGCTAGTTTATCCTTGTTTGTATCCAAGGAAGAAAAATAGGTGCTTCTAGGGAGTGATTCATTTGACTTGGTTTAGATGTCTGCTTTAGGATGGAACAAATATCCAGAAAGTGTTGCCACCCATTCTTCATGACCTGTAAGAGAAATGAAGCTCTACATTACAGATCTCTGCATTTGGCCAGATCAGTGACCCTAGAAATAGTATCTGTGGATTTTAAAGAGAGATGGGGATGACTCTAAGTAACTTGTTATAAATGGCTTTAGTATACGTGTATTAAGCTAGCTGAGGTGGATCTTACCTGAGATCAGAAGGAAACCCTGCTAAAGAGATGTGACCGAAATGTTGGTGCCTTAGATTTGCACCTCTCCTTTGAAATTTCTTTCCTCCTTGTACAAAATTCATCCTGGTCTTATGTTGATCATCTTCAAATATTTTTCTCTGCATAGGAGGATAACCTTATGAAGCAGTTAAAGTGTTCTATGCAGCTCCTCAGAAACTGCCTCTTTCAAAACGAAGAATGCAAAGTAAGTATTTTTATACTGCAATAATGTAACCATGTTCAGTTGGTTGAAGGAAGATCATAAGTTTGGGGTTTTTTTTCCCTGCTTTGACATTATGTTCAAGCTGACTAAATTTCAGCTTGATGGCAAGAAATACTTAAAATCATTATTATCTCCACCTCCTAAGGATATATCTTATGTGCATTAGAAACTCAGTGTTCGTATTGAAACATCATCTCCCAAAGGTTTCATATCATCCTTTATGCCCACTTCTGCTTTGTTTAGTTCAATAATTCCAACTTTCAAAGCATCTAACGTGAAAAATGAATGTGGAGAAAAGTGTGGGGCCACAAGAAAGGTGCATAAGAGATACACTCATCTTGAAGAGTAGTTTCCTCTCCTTATTTCTCTTTCCTTTTTTTCCTTTCCCTTTCTGAAAGACCAAACAAAAAAAAAACCCAACGACAAACAACAACAACCAAAAAAACCCAAACAACAAAACAAAAAACAAACCACCAAAAAATAAATATAATAATTTTCCATTTATTTTTCTTTGACTTAAATTACACTACTCTTTCAAGGCACAATTTTGTTTTCATCTTGGATATTTTGTTCTGGTTTTTTTTTTCCATAACTTTTCTTGCTTAGAATCTTGTTTTGAATTTCTTCTTCTCATTGCATGTTTTTTGTATTTTTCTCTGTGCTTTTCAATATCTTTTTTACATCAGTTCTTTTACCTACCTGATATTCTAAGGGGAAAGTACTACCTAACTTTTTCTTCGTCCTTTCTTTCTGATCACTTCTCTTCCTCTTTCTTATTGATGATACCTTTCACACACCTATTTCCATTTTCTCTTTCACAGCTTAATTTGTCTTGCCATTGTAATACGACTTGTGCTACTTGTAGCAAATGCATTGGTGATTTCAAATACTTCCAGACCTTCCAGAAGTACCCCTAGTGATGGCGTGTGTTAGCACCCTTTTTGTATACAGAACACTATGTAAATTATGGGCCTGAATAAGACATCTGGTTATCCCTAAGGTCCCCATAACTTGTGCCATAATCTTAGATAAGATTATTGTGGAATATTTTTCTTCTGCAGAGACAGTTTCTTGGAGAAGAGAAGGAGATTGCTGTTGATAACTGAAGTTTTTTACATTTTTTTACATTTATTCTGTAGAACCCGCTCTCTTCCATTTCCATGCTTTTTGAGTTCAGATAATTTGGAGTAGAATTTTGGAGTTGGAGTAGAATAGAACTTTTTGCTTTTGGTTGCATGTCTCTCAGTAATTAAAACAAGTCATGGCTTTGACTGCTGTAGAGTTAATTTCATTAGTGTTGAAATGAAGGTGTCAGTTCTCTCCACACAATATTTTAAACCAAACCAATGGGACACAGTAAGATAAAAATATGCTTTTCTTATTCTATTTATACTTCATTTTCAAAGTATTTAATAGTATAGTAGTTTAAATTCTTCCTCATGTTCTTATAGATGGCAGCACTCAAAGCTCATCTTGTTCCTGTCCTGCATTCACTATGGCCATGGCTTTTAATAGATGACTCTTCAATGCAAATAGCTCTGCATTTGCTTTGTGTCTACACTGCAAACTACCCTGCAGGTATGAGAGTCACTTTGTAATATATCAAAATATGTAACCAAAATAATTAAGACAGGAAAGCGTAATAAAGGGAGAAGAATGTTTATTACTACTGTAAGAGAAAGGTATAAAAGCACTGGTCCATCAAAGTTTTATCAGGAGTTTTGATTTTAATACATTCATGACTTCTGTTCAGATCCTGTTTCTGTTGGATTTCTCAAGAGCACAACTGTATTAAAGGATTAAACAGAATTTAATTCAAACTGCTATGTTTGAAGGTTACACTGAAAGTCCTGACAAATTGAATAGTATACTGTAGAAATACTGCTCTCAGAATTCTCTCACAGAGAAAAGTATATCGGTACTTTATACAGCTTGTATTTCAGCTCTTACTGAGAACATGTTGGTTTGGAATATTCAGTAATCTAATTCTATATTAAATTTCTTCTATTTGTTTATGCATTGAACTCAGTGGCTTGTGTTTGTATATTTTTCATAAGAATTCTCTTCATTTGCGGATACCTTGTATTTCCATTGATGGGTATTTATCCCACAGCTAGAAGCCTGTTCTTTTTTTCTAATACGAATTTGTCTTGTTCCTTATGCTGGTTATTGACTTAGGTAATGATTTGCTAGTGACTTGAAGGGACATATAAGTATCTGTTGATTTCTCTGTGTTAAGATACCATAAAACAGTTAGCATAATTAAAATACATTAACTGTACAGTCTCTGAGCTTTTTTTCCCCCTCTTTTTATGTTAATGTCTCCAGACCTTAAATGAGTTGGCACTGTTTATTTTTTCATAAAGATTTCTTTTTCATATGGACTGAAGAAAGTTCAAATATCTATTAGTCAACCATAGGTTATAAAATTAAAATGTAATGTCCAGTGACATAATGGAAATCAAGTTGAAGTTCTGATGGTTTTTCTTGTTTCTTGAGTCTGAGTGACTCTAGGCTGCATTTTTATTTTCCTTGCTAATAAGGGCAAGTGGTTTTAGATTAATCATGATTTTTTTTTTTTATTCCCCCCCTCCCTCTTCAAAATAGTTGGCTTGTGAGGTGACCCAAACTTACCTATTCTGAACTGGTTAATTAATTCCCCTTAGTGTAGTCAGACAAAGAAATGCATGTAGAAGATTGTAACAGTTACAAACCATCTCATTATTGTTTACTTTTGACATATAAGAAATTAACTGTTGTTGCAGATGGCAAGTGCCACTAAATAAAAAGGTGTACATGCATATTTGTGCACAGACATTATGCTGGTAGCTTGCTTGTTCCCTGCCGTTGTAGTAATTTGAGTTTGTAGCTCTGTAGCATAGGTTTAGTCATGCTACTGTGGTACAAGGTAATGACAGCTGCAGACTGCACTTTTATTTCCAAGAAGAATATTTTAAGGAACTTATTAAATCTTTCAGATGTATAGAAAACTCTTTTACTGAACCTTTTTCAGAGGGCTGCTTCAGATTCTGATGCTAAATAATTGTATAATGCCTTAGATACAATATTCTGTTCTTAAAGAAGACTTTGTGAGACAGAGCAATGGCTTCTCTTTAACAGCAGAATTGCTGCTGAGATTTTTGAACAGAACAGTAGATGCCTGTTCCAGTAAACTGACACATTCAGGCATATTTCTAGTCAAAGCAAAGCATGTCTCATTGACTTCATTGTGATTCAAAGCAAAAAACACCCAGTCCTTTCAAAATTGCCATCTCAGTCTTTGAGCTGTTAGACTGTTTGTCCTGTAGATGTATATGTGCATTTCTCATATGATAAACATCGCATTTCTTTAAGGTTGTGCTTCACTTTGTTGGGCCAGTGGTGGACAGTCATCACTTCCATCTGCACGAAGTGCAGCTGGCAATTCATTAATGCATAACATCTTGAAACTGGCTTCCCAAGTGTCAAACGACAACAGCCCAATTCAGCAGGTGGTCTTTTGTCTTCTTTCTAACCTTGCTCTGTCTCATGACTGTAAAGGCATTATTCAGAAGGTAAGTAAATAATATTCTTGATTTTAGCAATGTGATAGATGCATTTTCCTTTTTGATAAATCTTCATATTTCAATATGGAGTGTTATGTAATCATACAGAGGTGCTTCTGTAGGAATCAAAACTATTGTGTCTTCTCAGTTAGTTGTGTTACTGTTCCCTAAGTGCATCATGTAATTGGGTTGTATTCATAGTCTGGACAGAAACAGCATATGGAACTGCACATTTTTTGCTAAAGCTTTTTATAACCTCTCACTTTCAGTGGGGTGTAAAATTTTTAATACCCATCTGTATTGATAGCAATAACTAGTGCATCATGAAAGCAAGCGTACAGCAGAACAAGCTGCATGTGAATAAACAAGGAACTAAACATTGTATAAATAATTAGGTATAGTGTATGAAAAGTAATCTTTATAAAAAATTATAGTTTTAGAGAAGATGTCCTACATGTCTGTAATTGACTGTTATATATTGACTTATATAAATGTAAGTACTGTCTTTTCCCTTTTTAATTGATATATTGAGGAGTCCTTATTCAATTTAAAGAAATACATTGTGTTGGGTCAACTTTTATGTATCTACACTGCATAAATTATTACAGAAGAAAATGTATTTTACCATATTATTAACTTTTTTAGCTAAGATGTGGATTTTGTATGTAATTATTTCAAAAATCCTTGACTAATAATGGGCTCCCTGCAATACACAAATGAAACATTAGTACTGGTTTTTGTTCAAGTATGCAGACTGCAAAGTGAAACAGCAGTGAACAAACTGTGGAATACTATAATTTCTAACATACTTTTTCTTCCTTCTGACAGAGCAACTTCCTGCAGAACTTTTTGTGTCTTCCATTGCCAAAAGGAAGTCATAAAAATCTTGGTAACGTGTCTACTCTTTGGCTAAAGCTGCTACTGAACATATCTTTCGGAGAAGATGGACAGCAGATGTTCATGAAGATAAATGGGTTTTTAGACCAGATTGTGGAAATGTGTAAATACAAACACAAAAGCAGCCAACATCTAGCACTTCTTATTCTACATAACATATGTTTTAGTCCAACTAATAAACCAAAGATATTAGCTAATGGTAAGTATCTAATCTAAGTTATTTTACTTCCAGAATGCTATATTTTTGTTGCAATTTGGGTTACTGACCAAGAGCTCAATATTGTTACTTCTATGTGACAGTCAGTTTGAAATAACCAAAGTTTCTATCTTGCAGGAACTAATAAGGTTTTGTCCAACTACAAGTCATGGTTGTTGAGACAAAATAGTTTGTGTTCTGTCATGTGCAGAAAATGTTTATCACAATGATAAAGTGATGATCATGGCATATATATTTAATGTAACAATGTGCATAGAACATTTTTTCTCAGTAGTTTATAAAAGGCATGTTTCTTTTCCCCACTTAATAGTTGAGAGAATGCTTCTGTTGTTGTTGTAAGTTCTTAGAAGGTTTTCCATAGTGTCCATGCTTTTCATTTTTTCCCCAAGATTTGCTGCCTTAATTAAGTATACATTATTCAGTTACATAATCTGTGAATTTTGTTATGAATTGAACAAGCAAACTTGAGTCTGGCTCCAGAGTAAGGCTAGGAAATTAAGGCACTTACAGTGGGGTAGCAAATATTTCTCACTGGTTACAAATCATCTACATAATAAGCACTAAGGAAAATAGAAATATCTTAATTTCCATCCTGATGTGACTTTAATTGTGGCTACTGGGAGTTATAAAACAGTTTCATGGCTTACTCAGTCCCTATGCATAGCTGATGGCTGTGCATAATGTTCATGTTTTATTACTGATGGCTTAATTTTTTAGCATTGCTTGTTTTTGTTTTGCTATATTCTTTTCATCACTTCTTTCAATGTTATCTGTTGATTTTGTGAGCATGTTTAATTAATGTGATGATAAATTTTCTGTAATTTCTCTGCCATATCAATACTTGTCATAGAAATAAGTGTACTCCAAGCATCAAAACACTGAGATTTGTAAATATATTAGTGTGCTTTTGATTATATTTTCTAGATGCTTTTTAAAATTATTTTTCTCATTAGATAAAGCGATTGCAGTACTGTCTGCCTGTTTGGAAAGTGACAGTCCTGCTGTTCAGAGAATAGGAGCGGCTTCGCTTTGGGCTTTGCTTCACAACTATCAGAAGGTTAGTATTTAAGAAATACTTGGGGAAAAAAAATTGTAATGTTACTTTCATTATGCTATAAACAATGCAGTAACCTTTAAGTAAATAAAAATAAAGTTTACAGTAGCAGTTCCATTTTATTATGTTAATCACAATGCTTCTCAGACTAGGAAGTTAACATGGTAAGGAAGCCATTTGTCCTCTGTGATTTATGACTGCCTATATAAATGCAATCTGTGTCATGATATGGTCATATGCTAACTCTAAATTTCCGCCATCTCTTGTTCTGCCAAATTATTGTCATTTCCTAAACTTTGCTGTTCAAGTGTGAAAATGTGGGAAGAAAGTCAAGTCATTGTTATTTTGTGTGTTTGTGTGTGCTGCAGGCAAAAGTGACTTTGAAGAATCCATCAATAAAAAGAAGAATAGATGAGGCTTATTCTTTAGTGAAGAAAAGTAAGACTTCTAACTAATGCCAGTTCTGTGTTTTTGCCATCACGTGGATCATTAACACTTCACTTTATAATCATAATAAGTTTTTGTTCTGCTACAAATTTTTGAAAGGATATTGTTGTCTCTAAAATCATGGGTAGTAATATAGTTTAAGTTTAGGCATCTTATAAATAAAGACGTAGAAAAAAGCCTCTTGGTTAAAAAAATTATACCTAAGACCTCAGGTCACTGCCAGGGTTAATTTGTAAGAACAGGTCTGATGGAGCCTGCAGCAAAATGCTTTCTTTGCACAGTGCACTTCTGTGTTAATTTTTAAATTTGTTGATAAGAATTGTTCATTTAGCATTGACTCTGCTTAACAGTGCTCAACCTCCCTGCGTTCTGTTGCACAGAGGAGGGATCGGAACAGATCATTATGAAAGTCTTAAGATACTGTACCATGAGTTAGATGACTTTCTGAAAGCTTGAGGGTTTGTTTCTTTACTGAAGTAACTGAACATAACTACTGTTTGATTAGCTTTTATACAATAGGTTGCTATCTTCAGCTCAAGAGCATTCAGGCTGAAAGATGTTCAAACCCTGGTCTGTAGCTGGAGCTTCAGTAGCTAATAATGGGTTTATTGGTTGTAAGTCACATCAAGACTCTGTTCTTGAAAAAACATGCAAATGTTATGTTTTAAGCCAAGGAGTTTTCCTACTGATTTTAATTGCTCTACAGGTGTACTCAAATAAGTTTGTCAGTCAGGGGGCTTATAATACTGAGTTCCTATAGTATTTTGCACAACAGAATTGCCACAAAATTTCTGCCTACATTGAACGTTGTTTGTCAGTATCCTAATAAGGAGGACATTTTTCTGGAACATCTCATGATAATTCTTCCCGTACTGTCACCCAAACCCATTGATTTTTGTCAATATGCTGCTGTTTCAAACTCATTCTTTGCTAAGTCAATCTTTAAATATGACAAAATGCAACATTTCATATACTGATAGTGTGTTAATAAATAGATACATTTGTATTGTTCTTTATGGCATAAATACCACTGATCAGAGACTTTTCAAAATATTACGTTGAATCAATAAGATAGAAATATGGAGTTTTTACAGCCTATCACCTCATTTATTTATGTACTGCTTTAGAACATAAAATCCTAGACTGAAATATTGAATTTTTTCTTTAATTCAATAAACATTTAAATATCAAAATATTGAAAGATTTCATGCAACTGCAATTGTTGCAGTTTACAGTCATGTGAAGTTGGCATCTGTATTTTCCTGCATTAAGGTTCTCAACTAGCCTACCCTAGTAAGGCTTTGATCACTTTACAGTGATAATCGAGTGAGAATGGTAGATTATCCTTCAATTGCAAGTGGGGGAATTTTTCAACGTGTCTATTATTGTTTTACACTTCCCATTTTGTCCTACCAAGGAAAGGTTTGGAAAGGACAAGGCATGTCCTCACTGTAAGACAGCATAATCAAAAAGCTTTTTTTTTTTTTTTTTTTTTTTTTTTTTTTCCAGTAAAAATGGGGGTTGGAGGGGGAGACAAAAAACAGCATTTTAAAAAAATAAAAATGTGCAGGGGTTTATT
>WTSP01021062.1:91530-116698 GCA_025331215.1 Actenoides lindsayi
GTCTCTCTCCCTTATTCCCTTTCTCTTCCCCTTTGGGGAGGGAAGGGGGTTAACAGAGAGCATCTGTTATAGGTCTAAGGGGCTGCCCTGACCCTAAACTGTGACAAGGACAGAGTTGAATCTAACTTCAAAGTGACAGGACAGATGTGTGCATTCACTCACATTTCTTCAAAGGACACACTTTCCAAAAACTACTGATTCATGTTATTTAGAGCAGGAAAGCTCTGGTTGAATGCAGTTTCTAGAAGGAAAAACTGCAACCAATTTCTAATTTTTTTGTTGCTTCTTTCTGAAAAAAAAAGAGAAGCTGGTTTAGGTG
Organism: Actenoides lindsayi; assembly: GCA_025331215.1. Taxonomy (NCBI): domain Eukaryota; kingdom Metazoa; phylum Chordata; class Aves; order Coraciiformes; family Alcedinidae; genus Actenoides; species Actenoides lindsayi. The sequence goes on from WTSP01021062.1 coordinate 91,850, forward strand.
TGCCTTACATATTCTTGGCCCATTGCTGACAAGGATAAGTAGAAGCTGTTTGGTTTTCTCTTAAATTTGTGAACTATTTTAGTGCAATAGAGGTTCAGCTGAACAGGATTTTTGGAAAAGAAGAAAAAGGGTCAAAAAATCTGCTGTCCTTCCTTTCACAATTAAAGTTGGCAGAGTTGTCTGCTTCCCAAAGAATCACTCTCCAAGGGGATTTCTGACTAATAATATCAAACCTGATACTCCATCTTGAAAAGCCTGAGGTTAACAACCCCAAATCATTCATATTAGACATCCACTTTCTGTTAAATAATTTTTAGCTAACTTACTGTTTAAAATTAGAAATTTAGCATTGTGTTTGACCTAATGTTTGCCAAGAACAGTAGAAAAAGAAGTAAGGACCAAAAAAAACCCCAAAACATTCTAAAACTTAAAAGACTCATAAGAAACTTGTTGGATAAAGTATTTTTTATGTGTGTATGAAATAAATTTCTCATCAACCAGGCAGGATTAAGTCACAGCACGTTACGGCACATAAAGAGCAGTTCTGAACCCACAAGCAATACTTATCCATACATATGTTCTGTAAGAGCTTTTGCTTCTTACTGGCAGGTAAAATTTTGCCTTCTTTTTCCATAGGAAAAGTGTTTCTAAAAACAACATGAAATACAGAGTAGAATGACACAGCCAGGCATAGTGAGCTGAATATGTGAAGCATTTAAAGCCATCAGAATAGAGGCTGGCAATTCCCAGTGCTTTGTGTAGGGAATACAAGATTTTGTTCACCAGAATGGCAAATATACGTGACTTGAAGCTTTTCACTGGTGTTGCCTATCCTTCTGTAAAAAGGCAGTTTTAGAAAAGCTTCCTAATTGAGAATATGTTCAGAAGACTGACTTGGAGGTGAAATACATACGAAATCAGCAGCAGCAAGGAATGCCTTTTAAAACCAAATCTCTTCTGTTCTCACCCCAATAACCCCAAGTAGCTGTGCAGATCTTCAGGGAGACAAATCAGGACAGGAGAGAGAGGACATGTCCCCACTGCCTGGGGCCCAGTATCTTACACAGACTGGGAGTTACAGGATCACCTGTGTCCTTGTTTCAGACCCAGGAGTAAGAAATATGTGTTATAAAAATCTCTAACCAATTTGGATGAGGTCTGCTAACCGAGTTGAAGAAGATAATGTCTCCTCAATTTCATTTCCTTTGGTAGGTCTACATCACAGGCTGCCATTGACTTCAGAGACCAGTTAGTGTGGCTTAGGGCTGATCATGAAACTGATAAACCCATACCTGAACAATAGTGAAAAAATAAAATGAAAAAAAAATGAACAAAACCCCCGAAACATCTAAAAAAACCTTTTCAAAAGATCTTTTGAGAGAATATAGTTTTCAACATTGAGGTGAGCTGAGAAAGATGCACTCCCATCTGAGTGGCAACCCATAGGCTACCACCAGAGCACCAGTACTCATCACAGAAATCCAAACTTTGCGTGGTGTAGAAAAGCAAAAAGTAGTTCTGCTTCAAAAGGAGATTTCACCAAATCAGGAAGGAGAAAAGTGTCTTTCCACTCGGTTTTCCTTCCAGGACTCTTTAATTGGGGATTTGCAGAGTGTGATACTCCCATTGTCATGGCTGCTGGAGAGTGACTCCTCCTCAACTGGAGCTTTTCTTGCCCATCAGGAGACTTTTACCAGAAAAGTGTCTTCCGGAGGTGACAAACAGAACTTGAATAAAAACTTCAAGTTTTTTTCCAATTAAAGCTACTGTATCTGAATTTTTTATGAAAGTTTTTTATAAATGACAAATAACTCTGAAGTTTCAAGGGCTAACACAAGGTTCTCCTGAAGTATCACTGGAATTCACTTTTTTTTTTCTGCAAGTTTTGGTGTGACTTTTAATCTGTTTGTGTAAATGAAGATGTCAGCTGCTCATTAATCCACAGCTCAGGAAGCTGTTCCTCAGGCCCTTTGGAGTGGTTGCTCCACATCTGCAAGACACAGTTTCAGCATTAAAAACAAGTTTATAAAAGGAATATTAAACTCACCTGCCTGCTGGTTTCCGACCTAATAAAAATGCTACACTTCAGTGAAAAATCTTGTGCTCTCTGAAATTACTCTGCAGTAATTAAAGGTTTGCAAAACATCCCTACAAGAATGTGCATTAATACATGAGTGAGTGGAACCATTCAGCAGGAGGTCACTACAAGCTGGAGTAGCCAGAAGGGCTCTGAGGTTTGACGGCTGCCTCTGTGGCTTGGGGCCACCTGCACCCCGTGCTTGGGGAGTGGTGTGCAAAGTCAGCAACCAAACAATAGCCAAAATAACCAGAATTACTCAAAAGAGAGTGATGATGTTTAGCATAAAACTAATGAGGGTTTCAAAAAATCCTTCCTTACTATTTTTTGCATTTAACATTTGTAGGATAAAAACTCTGTGCTCTCACTTTGTTCACTGTAATTTGCAATTGCATTGTTTCCGTTTATTGCATTTATTATACACCAACAGGGCAACCCCCTGCTATTTCAGTAAAGCAAGTATTTTTATACAGTTTAAAATGGCAATTTATCTGAGGCTGGAGTCACAAAAATACCTTCGAATATTGTTTTTAAAGCTGATTTTCTTAGTGACAGGAAGTTTGATCCTGTAAGAATAAAAATGAGAAAACATTGTAGCACATCAATGGATTGTAAGGATTTCTATCCTTCCATTGGTAATATTCAGAGTTTCTATGTGGTTAAACATGCAGTTTAATGTTGTGGATTTTATTCAGTATGATTTTAAAAACATTTCATAACAGAACAATGAGCATGGAAAGAAAACCATTATGGATGTAACAAAAACTGATTTTAAGAAGGCAAAGACCATAAAAATCAATAGAAAAATCTAACTTTAGGTGATGTTGGACTACGTCCCAGCAGAGGAAATGTTAGCATATGGACAAATTCACTAGGGACTATAGCAGGAATTGAGGTCAAAATGTAATCACCCAGAATGTAGCTCTTCAGGTTGGATTATTTTATTCTCCCTCTGAACTGAAACATCCCTTTATGGTAATAAATCTCCTTATCCTGTGCTGGGAGTCTATTTGCCATAATGTATCAGAAGAAAGATGCTTAACAGCTTACACACTTTTTCATATGACTCTTTAAAATATTCTGTGCTTTCTCCCCCACATGCTGGCATAATTTTATTTTCTTCAGTTAGAAATAAAATGGCCAACTGGAAACAGAGGTAGGTGGCAAGTGCTAAACCAAGGGTTTGAAATCTAACTAAAACTGAACATTAAAAAAAAGGCGGGGGGGAGAGAAAGAGAAAAAGAAGCAGAATAACAGGTAAAATAGCCTGATATTGTAGTAAATAAGTTCAACAGACGACAGATATAAACACTTGTGAAACAGCAGCTATCTATGCCATCATAGTTTGTTTGAATTTCATTTGATTGTTCTTTATTTTTCTTTTTTTTTTCTTTTTCTCTGTGCTTAGCAATGACCTAGTTAAGGTGTTTTCCATTGCTGCAGTTCTAGAAACTTTTGTTCAACCTTTCTCTTTGAATTGCAATCGAAGTACTTACATCAGTCAAAAGATTTTGTGCCAGCCGCTTTAACGCTGGATCTTTTTAAACCAACATAGTTCAGTACTTGAACATGCTGGGATTTTTTTATACCAGTGCAACAATTAAACTGACTCTCTTACAAACACACTACATAAAGTTGACTTCCATGTGTATATTCACCTCCTCATATGTGAATGAAAACATAAGTGATGAATAAGCAGAATCTTGTATCACTAGAAAGGCACCTGTCCAAGGATGATGACATTATTCTAACCATGGCAGTATAAAGGTGCAAGTTAAATGCACAGAAAATCCTTTAATCTTTTCCATGGAAAACAGAGAGAGTATACAATGACCTATTTTGCCAGTTCTATATGTCTTCTGCTTAAAATGTCCACATTCTGCCATTTTCCTATGCTCTGATAGTAGCTGGCTTTGGTTTTAGTTAGAATCTATCTTTTCTTCTGGTTTCATAGGGACTAGAATGGTCTGGTTTTGAATTACAGATAGTCTGACGCTGACCAACAGAGGGTTAGATGGTGTGCAAGCCACCACCAGCTTCTGTCCCAGACAAAAGTCACCCACCTCTGACACCAGACTGGCCACTTCATGGTGCAGTGAGTAGGGTTTTGTGCTTCTCTTCTCTCTTACAATCAGCACATGTTTTTGCTACATTCAAAAGGAATTAATTTCTTCATACAGAAGTTGTCCTCGAGAAAAAGTAAAATCTTTATTTTGTTGAAGTCACTGGAAACGCCTTACTTGGTAGCTAACAATGTTAATGAGAAATTTTGTTTTGTTCCATTTAATTTCATTTAATTTCCCAGGGTTTTCATTGGATATACTAGTACACCAAACATGACAACCTTTTTCAAATGAAGCAGAAGGTCATGTGAGTGTCAGAAACTTCTGCTAGCAGAAGTAATTAACACTGTCAAAATCTTTTCAGAAAAGCAAACAGATCTATTTAAAATGCTTGTGATGCTACCCATCCTACACACAGAATGGCTAATATCAGAATGACAGGAAATCTGTATCTTTGTTCTCAGAATTTATTCACCATTTGATGAATAAAGTCAGCTGCCACGTTCTGTATATTATTTTATATATGTTTTTTAAGCAATAGAATTTCTACGTAAATTAAAGGGGGACACATATCTATCTCAGGCTTTAGCAGAACATACTGTTGATTCAGTTGTGGAAAAAAAAAGCCCGTTGAGACTGAGAGTTTTTTGTGCTGTTTTCTGTTGTTTCTGTTATAGACAATGGTAAACTATATCTCCTGGACATTGTTTCAATCTCAGGAATCCAGTGACAAAACACAGCTGTAACAATACAATGTGTCTTTCATTTTATGCTTTGAAAAATAATCAGACAAAAAAATACTAATGCTATATATCCAGGTTTACCATTGCAAAATACATTTTGGATACAAACACTGCTGCAAGGAAGCTGATAAATCCAATTTTTACCTCGGAGCTCTTGATCCAGGCTATGACCTTGAATAAGCCAAAACCTGAAGTTTTATATGTCCAGTGTGTGTATGAGGAGCCTTCTTCCATTAGATCTTTGAGAAGGAACTACTTTCAAAGCCAAGGGCTCTGGTTGTTTCTGATTGACCTATATTCAGTCAACCAAGTCTTTAAAATTATCCTAGAAAAGTTTACCTCGGATTATCTGTTTAAATCCCTGTCAGATTAATCTGGTAAGTCTTTGAACACTTGCACATCATAAACTCAGATGGCTACCTTTTAAATAAATCTCTTTCACATCAACAGAGAAGCAAAAATTTCTTTAAAACTATAAAGTCATAAATGTAAGGAAAAATATCTGCAAATTTTAACTTTGGATGTTTCAAAATAGTTTATATTTCAAACTGGTAGAGGTTTCACACATGATTTCAACTAAAGGGAATTGAACCCAACCATCAAAATGAAAGGATAATATTTTTAGTTGATACCAGCATCAATCTGTTAGGATAGTTCTGTTAGGATTGTTAGTAAACCTTTTTTTTTTGAGCAAATATGCTACTTTACAGGTATTTTATGATTCCTATAGATCATACACATAATTAAAAAATCCCCAAAACTGTCACAGATCAGTGCCTCTTGTTACGAACACACTAATGAAGCAAAAGATTTATGCAGTCACAATAATCCACTTTAAAAAATAAATCATCATAAAATAAGTTGTCATGATTCTGTAATGGGTGCTCTGAAGCCCTATAGATGTAATTAAACTTCCAGGTTCTTAGAAACCAGTGAACATTGTTACAGGCTAAATTTTGTCAAATAAAGAAGAATCTCTGATATTTCTTCCTGAACTGAAGAGACTCATTGACAATACAACTCACCACTGCTTTATGTCAGTATAAATATCATTGATTTCTTTGGAACTGCATTAGCATAAACCAGATGTAATAAGTTGTAGTGTATCAGGCAGGAGTTTATGGTACTATTACGCTCTTTCTACCGAAATAAATGATTGCATCAGATATTTTTTGGTTCTGTTCACTTACAGTTGACTGTGACACCTTCTTGAAAAAGATCTACTGTTTTGTTGGGCTTTGCCTGTGCAAATGAACTTCTGCAAAGCAACAGTGTGACCAAGAAACACCAGTTCTAGATTTTAGTAGGAAAGAGATTGCTGTGGGTCAGTTTATGGGGGGGTAAAGGTAAAAAGAAAACATAAAATCAAACTAAACTCCAAACCCAGCATATTATCTCAATTCATTATAATAGAACAGAATTTAAAATTTTTCTTCTGATTTTAGTCATTCTTCCATTTTATTATATAAAGATTTGATAAGAGGTAGTTGTTCTTACAGTTTGTGTCCTTCTTATTCTCCCCCACCTCCCAGGGTAATTTTCCCCCTTAGGATGGGGAGAGTTTGTTCATTATTTGTTCAAAAGTTTGGTAGCAAATGTTTGGGGGGTTTTTGTTTGTTTTTTGTTCTGAATATGTTTAAGCAGTGTACTTGTAGGGGAAGAGGTTGCTTGTCCATTCTGAAGTGTGCTTCTTTTGAAGGGCAGCTTGAGTGGTTGGCTTACAACATTTAAAACCAGACAAAGACCAAAAAGGGGAAAAGAAAAGAAGCGGCCAGATATTTTTACCAAGCTAGCTACATGGAAATCTTAATATACATGGGAATCTGTGACAGAGCAAATAAATGAATTTAAAAATAAATTTTCCACCATCCTCATTTAGCCCACATCTAGGGCTAAACTAGAGCAGTTGTTTTATCACCCAGTGACCCCTCTCTAGCAGAGGAGGAGGATTAGGAAAAGGAGAGAAGACCCATGGGTTGAAATGAGAACAGATTTAATGAAACAGCAAAACTAATATTAAATACTAATGTCAATATAAAGTATACACACTTACATTGAATCCAGTGAATGTACAGCAGTAGTAATAAACAGGAAAGCAGCACTGGGGAAGCAGAGTGGTAGGCAAACACCTCCAAAGACGTGAAGGATAGAGAGGAAGAGGATGAACCTTTACCTTTAGCAAGCTTCCCCCTTTATAATCAGCACGATGTTTATGGTCTGGGATACACCTGGAGCCAATTTAGGTCAGCTGCCCTGGCTTTTGCCCCTCCCAGCTTAAACTCCTGTCTGACAGCTGCTAAATGCCTACAGACCATGACTGGCCTGGGATTTTATCTCAATGAAACCAGGATACCCCCAAACTGTGCATCCTTTCTTTTGGGGCTCAGCTGTGAAGCTTCTCCACATTGCCTGGGTGAGCAGCCTCCACTGAACTTGTAAAGCAGCCTGACTGTGGGTCTTGTCTGCTTTGGGATACCGTCTCTTCTGCTCTCAATTTCTCCAGCCCAGCACCACCTGCAGCTTCCTTCTCTCTTGCCAAATGACATCCCTTCATACACTTCTTTTTTTAAATAGGAAAAACAATATGCATGTCATGGGTTGAGGCTGGGCTGGCTACTTAAACAAATGTGTTGGTTTTCTCTGGGGCTTTTGCATGTAGGAGAGAGATTTTAGATAGCATTGGCTGCTCGAGTTGATCTTGTAGGAAAGAGATGTGCATTATCAGGAAATGATTAACTGTCACTTTGCTGTTTACCAAGCCTTTCCCCTCTAAAGGAGCACAAAAAAAGGCTTAAGAAAAAGAAGATGCATGAGATAACTTTCTTGGCTGGAAAGATAGCTCTGTGTCAAGTCCTGGATACATCAACAAAAAAGGTTAAAGATGCCATATATGAAAGATGCATTGTTTGCTCTCTTTAACATTCTCCCTGGATTTTGAAGGTCATTTTAAAAGTCGTAAGTTTCTTTGCCATATAAAACTTACAGATCTTTCTTGGTGACACATCTGAGCTGACAATGTCCTATAATTAAGGGTAGCCTCAACCTTAAGTGAACCACCTCTGCAGGAAATTTTCACTTCCAGGCTGTATTTGAGGGTATTGTTTAGGAAACAGCTCTTCAGGACTCTGCATCAAAAGAAAAAACATCCAGCCACATTCATTTCCTTAAGCTGACTTTTAACAGTGTTGTTTTTTTAGCAACATATTGGACATAAAAAGTAGAGTTATACGAGGAAAAGGACAATTCAGGAAAAATAATAGGTGTATGAGAATGGCTGTGCTCTGAAATGGAAAGGCCCATTTCCTGTCCCAATAATGGATTTGTGTGAGAACCTTGAAGCATTTCTGTTTTCATTTTTCTTTCATTAAAATGAAACTTTCAGTTTTCTGCAACTAATATCACCTTTTGGAAACTAATAAAATCGAAGAATTCAACAGGAAGACAAGAAATAAACTGAAAGAAATAAGCATAGTCAACTACACAGCATTAGTACATTAAATTCTTAGGGGCTCTAATGTAATTTACTGCTTTCTTTATGGATTAGTTTCTTTCATGACTTTCAAACGCTGTCTTCCATGTTATTACTGGATGAAAACGCATCCACTAATTATCAACAAAATGTGAACAGAAATCCAGTACTATCTACCTATTACAAAAGTAGAAGAATTTATAAAATATTTTTAGGAACATTTTTGATGCCTTATTGACCTAATCAGTTGCAGACATCTATAGTCAAGATGAGTGCACAGGAAAGGTTTAGATGAAAAAGGCATAGTGACATCTTTTATCATTAAGCAACCATGTAAATAAAAATATAAATGAAATAGCTGGTATTTCTTGGAATTATTTCTTGAGGTTTTATCTCTATTTATAAAATAGATCACTTTGGCTTTTTTTGATGTTCGTAATTGTGTTCAGTTTACTTTTTTGTCATATTTTCTGGTTTAATTTTATTCAAATGGACAGAGTACTGCAAAGGGCTGTATGCAAAAGTCCAGTTCCACAAATGAAGAAACATAGTCCTTCACCTAAAAATTCCTGAATACATATCCTCTTGCAAATATTGATTTCTTAGGGTCAAAGCATTTAATCATAGAACTATAATTTATATAACATAGCTTCTTGGAGGCCAGTATGTTTAATAATAAAACAATACCAAGAAATTGAGTAAGTAGATTGTATTTCTTTTAGTTTTCTATATTTGGAAAAGTCTTTTAGATTCTTTTCTTTTTCCCCCTCTCTGAATCTTTTTTACCAAATTGTGATTGTATTTAATTCACTTCCCCCCCCACACCCTTTGAAGGAATATGTGGTGTTAACTTCTCTGAGGTTAATGAATACATACCGAAGAATCCTATCCACTATGTTACTGAATCAGGCATGCCTATAGATTAATCCAATTTGGGAGGCTTTATTGGTTCAATTAGATTAGATGCAGAATAGAAAAAAGCAAATTGAATTATTGTGCCTTTATCCAGCTGTACCACTCAACCAGCCCACTTAAAGAAACATTGAATGGTGAATAGAAATGGAGTTATTTTCCTTGATGGTAGCACCCTGGCAAACAAGAGATCCTCATCTATAGAGAAATAGGAAGTTATTTATCACTTGCTACTGAACTATTGTTCTGGGCTGGTTAACTTGGCTTCTACAGGGTTAGAACTGATCTACAGGGATGCTCACACCCGGTGTGAAATAGCTAAAGCCTCCCGCTTCGTAGCACATGTGCTTCATTTGCCCAGTTCTGGGCTCCTCAGTTCAAGAGAGGCAAGGAACTACTGGAGAAAGTCTAGCGGCATCTACAAAGATGATGAAGGCACTGGAGCATCCCTCTGATAAGGAAAAGCTGAGATCTTTGGGTCTGTTCAGACTGGACAGGAGAAGACTGGGAGGGGATCTTAATATCTAAAAGACAGGTGTCAAGAGGATGAGGCCAGGCTCTTTTCAGTGGTGCCCAGCAACAGGACAAGGGGCAACAGACACAAACTGGAACATGGGAGGTTTCACTTAAATATGAGGAAAAGCTTATTTCCTTTGAGGATGCCAGAGCCCTGGAACAGGCTGCCCAGAGAGGTTGTGGAGTCTCCTTCTCTGGAGAGATTCCAAACACTGCCTTCATGTGATCCTGTGCAACCCATTCTGGGTGAAGCTGTTTTACTAGGGGGGTTGGACTAGATGATCCCCAGAGGTCTCTTCCAACCCCTACCATTCTGTGATTATTCACTGAAACTAAAGGATCTTTTTGCCCTGATCATTTTCCAGTTGGTTATGTTTGTAGGTAAAGGAACTTGTCCCTGGAATACTCTCCTTTTTATCTGTCTCCTGCTTCACTGCTCTGCTACAGTTAAAGCCTTTTTTTTCTGGTGGCAGCAGCAGTCTGCAAGTACATTTGCCACTACGTCTCCACTATTGCCACAGGCCTATCTATCAAATCTTAAATACTAATGAATCATTAAAAAGGGTATTAACATATTGTGCTGGCCCTATATATATGTCTTATTCTTCACAGTTTTATGGCAATTTCCATTAAAAACCCTCATTACAGAGATTATTGTGACATGCTTTGGAACAGCAGCATTCATTACATATTATCTACGTATTAAAGTTTGGGAAATTAATGCACCAGGAAATGAAGTGACTCATCCAGGGTCACCAAAGATGTATGTTCTAGTCATGATTAAAATCCAAGTTGTATATCTCTGTTGTGTTTGCTGCACAGTCTTTTTTTGTTCTTCATCTTTCTTTCTAATTTTTTTTCTTTTAAACCACATCCTACAGTTGTACATTCAGTTGGAAAATTCCACTGTGCTGCTTTTGATTTCAAACTGTAACCGGCATTCAGCCAACAATTAAACAAAGCTTGTTTGTCTTTGTGAGCCTTCCTTTCCTTTGTTTTGGGGTTCAAAGGATGGAGAGTAAGTGGGATTACTAGGAACAAAGAGTCAAGCTAAGGGGACTGAATGCTGGGCAGAGAGACAGAGCCCACAGAACTGCTTGGATGTGATGGAGTGACCATGAGATGTGCTGCTGCTGCTGCTGCTGCTGCTGCTGCTGTGGGTCTCTTATCCACAGATGATCACAGATATGTGGATTTTCCAGCCTTTCAGTGCTGGGAGGTGGAGGGAGAAACAGAGGTTAGAGGTAAAGGAGGTACGAGGAGAGGCTGGGAGGGAGCTGCACAGTGGAGCTTCCCTTGAACTACCTGCTCTAATACATCTACTGCCTGGGATGGAGATGATGTGCATTTCTCTTTTTGTAGGTTACATCTTCTGTAAAATTACAATGCTTTAAGTGTGCCTGCTCCCAAATTATTTTGGTAGAGTCAACTTTCACAGTGCCTACAGCTTTCTGGTTTGTGACTTGCAGGTGTGTTGCCCAGGTGTCTAGAGGGGAGTTGTATGGTAGTCTTTAGAGGGAGACCCAGTAATGTTCTGGTTGTAGGCTGGTTTTTATAAGCAGATATGTCCCAGAACCCTGTTCTTGGGACTATCTGACCAAGAATCCATGACATGTAGTAACCATATCTGCTGTTACTTAATCATCATGTGATGTTGGACATTAATTTATTAACTTCTGGTTTTCTTTCAGTGCCAGATGGAGGGAAACAAACAAGAAATTTAGAGTAATAAAATTGTAATTTATATATATAAACAGATCAGTGAAGAATAATTTTCATTTAAGGGAATTTGGAGACTTCCTGAGTACTTTATCTTAGCTTTAATTAAAGAAAACAGTTGTGCAAAATGTTTCATTTGTAATAATATTACAAAAAAAATTAACATATGTTTATCTTTTCCATTGCACTTTAGATTTTGTGGAACATCACTCATCTGTAAATTACTATATACATATGGAGCATGACATAAACACTAATATTTCAAGCAAGAGAGTTACTTTGTCTTTTTCCCTCTTTTGTAATGGCAGCTTGAGAACAGCTGGCCACTGGGGTTAAAGATTTAAATGTGGAACCATACAGATCCTGTGTGGCAGGTTTAAAGGCTGTGATGCCACACAGCATCCAGGAACCTGACCCCTTCAGCTTATAAGAACTTTTCTTTTCCAGTACAAAATCTGCAGTTCGTGAAGCTTCCCATTTCCTGCCTTTCTGATCAATAATACTTCTGTTTCCTGAGGCAAGCTTAATGTAAGTTAATCTTTTGATCTGTCTGAAAAGATAAGCTTGTAATACCAATAAAACAGGACTCGGTCTCCAACTCAGTTCTCTTCTATTTAGATTTTTACAGTCAGCATCAGGTGGACTACTGACTATCTAGGCTTAATTCATGAATTCAGATTTTGATATGACCAGGACTATTTCGCTTGCTCAATTAGAATGTAGCTAAGTACTACTCTCAGAAAATGTGAAGTTTCTTAAAAGAACCTGGTTGTGTTGTAAGACTTTGTTGTCCTCAAAGCTTGTGCTGCTGTGAAGTTCCAGTATTTGAGGAAATTCTCAGAATTTTGAAGTAATTGAAATTAAAAAACCCACATAAGTGAAAAGACAAAGTTATTAGAAATTTTTATAAGGAATAACTTTTTTTTTTTTAATATCTTTGGAAGGCTAAATTCAGTTTTCTAGGTTTTTTGCATATAGTATTGTTCTATTTTTTAAGGAACTTTTCATCACTGAGTAATGTATCTGGTGAATTCAAGGAGCACAATATTTGCATAAAGCAAAAAATTCCTGTTCAGGGGGAATATGTTACCTACAATGAATGCACTTACCTACAGCTGTGAACATGATTTCTCAGGCAGGAAAAAGTAGGAAATCTCTTTTAATATCTTTATTGCCTCTTCATATTGAATGTCAGAACTCCTCCTTTCCAAGGAGAAGCCCTCCAGAAGAAGAAAATTAATACAGTATTTGAATCTTCAGTGAAAATTGCTCTACATAACAGGAACACAAAAGTCATGTCAGTTTAAGAGACAGTGTAAAGTAACCTTTATAATTTTTTTCCTGAATTTTAACAAAGACATTTACATTATTATTAATCTATTCATATATCACTTCATTATTTGGTGGATTCTATGCTTATTTACAAGGTAGAGTAGAAATAAGTGCAACTGCAACAATGGAGAATTACAGATCTAACTAGGAAGTGGCAAAATGGAGTAATTACAAACATTTAAAAAGTTGTATTATCTTAAAACCTGCCTAGCTTAATACAGATAAATACATACAGATTTTGGTTTCAAGACAGGTCATTGCATTGTGGAAGGTGTTTTAAACAGATCTAACGCTCAGTCCTACTCAAGCTTGTGCAGGCTATTACTCACCTGAAATATTGATTTCTATTGTCAGCTTCAATTCAAATGACATATCTTTATTCATTTGAGAATTTTAACCACTTAATTCAAGCTTTGTTTTGACCTCAAATCAGTCATATTGCTCCAATTTTAAGCAGCTCCATGAGCTGTGGTCTGCTGAGGTGCAAAAACATTTTCAGTTGTCCTGAGAAAAATCTGTTACAAGTCTAAGAGTGTGACTTGTTTTGACAAATTTCAACATGAGTCATGAATACTCAGGATTCTTACACCTTTGAACACAAATTTTTGAGCTGCAATTTTGATCCCAAATTTCGATCCAAATTTTGATCCCAAAATAATATCTCCTAGCATGTTATCACAAATAAATTCTCAGGACTTAAAACATTGCTTGTTATAACTAGTCACAGAATTATGAACTCTAATATATAGGAAGTATCTTACTTTCTCTTTAGACTTTATACTCCCTGATTAATGGATAAAGGTTCAACTGCAGTGTCAGAAAAATGGAGAAATTCTATTGAATTTGGATACAGGGCTCAGAAGAATTTTCTTTGTGTCTGCTGATGCTACCTAAAGATCCCTGTTTCATCATAGTATCATAGTATTCATCCATATTGCTAAAGATATATTAGTAATGAAAACTTTACTCTGAGGTGGATTTTGATAGGAGTTTAGACTCTGATACAACTACACCGAGACCTCAAACTTGGTGTTTCTTAGAAAGTGAAAGTAAAAAGCACATAATGTTTTTCATATTTCAAAAGTAAAAACATCCTGTGAGAAGGACACATGGTATGTATGACTGAATAAAACCATGTCACACTGCAGTCACTGATTTCAGTGTTCTTTGAGATGGACCATGCAGCTCTCCTTATTGTTGCTCTCCAGCTTTGTGGAAGTAAGGTCACTTTCTTATTCCTAGCTAACATCTTTCCTTTTTTTATCACATCATGACAGATATGATCGCAATTCACAAGTGTTTTACTGTGTGGTTCAGACAAATTCTAACTGTTCAAAGATATTCACAAGTTAGGAGTAATAATAATTTCTAGGATTTAGGAGGTTTTTTTTAGTGTTTTGTTTTGTTTTTTCTTGAGTGTTTTGCTTGTAGTGCTGTCAAAGCTGTTTCTGAGTTTTCCTATAAGTTCAATTTTCTATTATGTTAATTCTGAAACTGAATTTCTTTGTGTGCTTTAGCCAACGTGGAAGGAAAGTTTGTGGATTCAACTGTAAAACTTAATGAGAAGGTGAAACTGGAATGCATATATCCAAAAAAGGCCTTGATAACCCAGACATCCTGGATGAAACTTAACGGAGCTTATAAAGAAAATATAGCTGTTATGCATCCAATCCATGGTGTACATACTGAAGACAAATACAATGGAAGAATTTATTTCGAAAATGCTTCCAGGGAAGACCAGTCCTTATCCTTCATCAAGACCACTTCAGAGGATGGTGGTCTATACTTTTGCTCCATTGTAACTTACCCAGATGGAAACTGGGAAAAGGTAATAGAAATTATTCAGCCAGGTAAGTGGACATGGACATGACTCTTGTAGGAGAGAACTCAGAAGTTCATTGTTCCTGCCTGCTCTATTGAAGGTTTTTTAAACTTGATTTTACCCAGCACATTTGTTAATTTGCTCTCTACAGCTACCTGAAAGGAGGTTGTAGAGAGGTTAGGTGATGATCTCTTCTCACAAATAACTAGTGATAGAACAAGAGGGAATGGCCTCAAGCTGCACCAGGGAAGGTTTAAACTAGACATTAGGAAAAATTGTTTCACTGAAAGGATTGCCAGGCATTGGAACAGGCTGCCCAGGGAGGTGGTTGAGTCACCATCCTTGGATGTATTTAAAAGCTGTATAGAGGTGTTGCTTGGGGATATGGCTTAGTGGTGGACTTGGTAGAGTAGGATTAATGGTGAGACTTGATGATCTTAAAGGTCTTTTCCAACCTAAATGATACTATGATTCTAATGCCACGGGTGAACTAGGAATCCCAAACTGTCTTCCTGTCTCTGCTAACTTTTAGTTAGTAAACATTGCTGATCATCAAATCAGAAATTAATATACACACAAACTATTGCCCTGACTTTGAAAAAAGTAATTCTTCCTCCTTTGGATTTTTTAATTGGATAAGATAGTTTGGAATTTAAATGATTTTGCCATTTGTGGCACATGGGCTTAGCCATCCAATTCGCAGTCATTTACATGTAGAGGAAACATCTTTCTTTTTCTCTGGCAGCCAATTTGGTCCACAGTATTATTTTAAGCATAGGCATTAGAAACACATTTTTTGGATGCATTCGGAAAAGATAGGATCTGGAAATCCAGGCTGCTGTTCACAAAAAGGATCAGTCAAAACAGGTCAGTCCAATGTGTGTTGTGGCAGTGCTGAGCCCTTATTCATAGTGGGTTCATTTTCTATAACATCCTAAAAGTTATATATGGTAGAGATCGCAAGCTCATTTAGTACATTTCCTGGCCAAGGTAGCACTGATCTCAGCTATTTGTTCCTGAATGTATTGTTTAGGGTTAATCTGAAATGATGCATAAAACAAGGCACTCTGGTGGATGTTACCTTTCAGCCCAATACCTTATTAAGTGATCCACTTGCAGATTTCATCACATTAAATAAACCACATAAACAGTGCTTCAGTTATCAGAGGTATCTGTTTTAAAATGATACTGTGAGGTTCAGTATTCTCAGTATGTAGGATTTCTCTCATGGTTTGAGCAGACTAAACCAGAAACCTAAATCAACAGCAAACCATCCATTTTTCAGGTATAGTTAATCCTACTACAGAGGGAGATAGGAATGTTGAATAGAAATAAATCCTTTTCCATTTGAAGAATCAGGGTTTCTGAGAACAATCCTGTTCATCTCCCCATAAACATATATAAACATGATCTTTATAAATACTGATCTGAAGACAATGAAGTGTATCACCAGTGATGCTAAATATTAAAACTACAACTGGCACTGCAAATTAAATATGTTGTTAAAACCAGAGTTTAGAATGTATTTATTTATGTAGCATTTATAGTAGAACTATTATCAGTCAGGCTTTATCTTACTTTTTATGCACCTTCATCAGTACTAAATATTTTCAACTCTCCAGAATGCATCTTGCTTTGATTAAATAAGCAGTAGACTTAAATGTACTTCCACTCAGCTTATATTTTAGCTTGTTGCTGACACTAGATATGTATTTTCTTTCTTTGTCTTCCAACATACAAAATTAGGACACTGATAGTCATCTTTAAAGTATTTTTATCCTGCACCAGGGAAAGAACTTTGAAGAAGCAGAGTGTTAGTCTCATAATTTCACTATATATGGAATATATGGATCTTGTTCTGTAGGATTAGTATACACAAATAGGTCCTGGAATATGAAGCATTTTTTTAAGGAACCTGATATTCACTGGAATAAAGAAATTTGGCAAACATATTAGATCATTTTAGAGGTAATGAAAAAACTTTTTTTCCAATTTCACTATATTCTTTGGTTAGGATTTATAATTTATTTATTCTCAATATTCATTACTTTTCTAAAAACATTAATTTACTTACAATACCCGAGTCAAATAAAGAATTCAATGCAAAATCCATTTCTTCTGTTTCTAGCAGCTAATCAACAAACTTTTGGTAGAGTGTTTTTTTTTTTTTTAAGGGAATTGCATGATGTCTACATCTTGGAATTTGTGGGGTTTGTTTTAAAGATTGATTGGCTAAGCTACAGTTGTATCTCCCCTTAAATTAATGTAACCTTGTAAGCACATAATATTCCACATGAAACTTAAGCTTGCTCAGGTAAATTGACACAGATGAAGTGAAGTTGATATTTTTGCGATTTTTGTGTCCATCAAACCTGAAGCCTGGTTTATAGTTTCATTTGCTCTACCAGGGCGTTGCAAATTGTCAGGATTTATCTATACTGACCTGTTACTATGGGACCAGAGACATTCCTGCAGAAACTTAAGCAGGCAAATGTGCCATTAAGGAATCTGCAGCACATATCTCAATGAAAGCTGGCAACAGAATATAGATATAGAATGTATGGCTGGCTTTTAGAATTTCCATTGAAAGTAAATAGCGGAAATAAATGCAAATAATGTCGTATGGCGTTATTCTCATGATGGAGAGTCTTAAATAGTTCAAAGTATAAGATGAAATGTTCGTCACATGGCAATCATATCTGCTGGCAGTTACATGAGTTTGGATAAAGGATCTTGGATTAACTTTTATTGGCTTGCAAAAGCAATGAATGTTTCTGCACTCAGACTGTTCAAAGTTGCTCTAGTGCTTTATTCCTGGTAATGAGCAGAAGACATGAATCTGATTCTGCTGTCCCATGTGCTTTGTATAATGTTTTAAAACTACAAGTACACAGTGGGTAAAATTGGTATGAGTCAGATTTGGCACCAGCACAGAGGATGTTATAGCTCTCATTACAGAGGTCTTTTCTTGGTGAACTGTCTTGCATCTCTGGCAAATGGAAGACCCGAGAAGTGGTGATCAAATTTTTGATGTAATTATTGTAGTATTTGAATACTTTTTTTTTCTTTTTCACTAGATGTGGTCTCAGCTTAGTCAGCTTAGTCCTGGATCTGTATCAGATACATGAGAAAAATGGTAGGACGTATCTTGTATTTTTTGCCTTAAATTTTGGCTAAGGATCTCCTATGACATCTATGGAATATGTGAGAAAGAACTCTTGCAGACTGCACAACATAATCCACGCTTTATTTCTTGGCAGTTACAGAAACATACTGACAGAAAAGCAATAATATTCATGATATTCTATTGAAAACGTCACATGTTATGTAGTTACAGGATATTCTTACAAGTGGATACAGTGCTGAAATTCTGTACCATAATTGCAAAGAACCTGGGAGTATGTTCTGCCACTGTTACACATGAATATATTGGCAAAGGGTGGTTTAGCTATCCCACAGGTAGAACTTGTTAGTTGGGTGAATCTGTTGCTTCCTTTTTCCTATAGTGTGAACATATATCCAACAATTTTCAGAACAAAATTCAAGGGATGTTTTTTTTCCCTTAGTGTTCCCACATGTTTATGAGTCCTGCATTAAACAAATCTCATCCTTTCAAAGAAAGATCCGTGTGCATTTTTTTATAAGATGTAAAGATGATATAGGATTAGTCAGTAGTTTTATTTCACCCTTCTAAATGAACACTTTAAGGATAACATGTAATTTCTTATTTCCAGTGTTTAGAGACGTATGTCTGAAGACCAATTCTGAGTGCAGTTGGAGGAGAGAGTGAAGTTGTTGTTGTTTTGGTTTGTTTAGGTTTGGGAATTTTTTTTTGTTTTTTGGTTGGTTGTCTTGGTTTTTTTATGTTACTGATTGGAAATTGTTATTTTTTTAATTTTTTTTTTTTAATAAGTACATTTGTGCTTCTGTCAGTCAGTGACAATGGACCATTTGCTCAGGGAGTATGTTTTGCTAACAACTCTGAATAAGAACGAAAGTTCATTAATGGAGTATTTAAATGCCAGATGTACCATGAAGTACTCCCATATTTAAATAGAGTAATCAACCTCTTCTGTGATAGCAGAGACAGCTCTTCTATTCTTAGCTAGTGTGATGATACCCATGCCACTCAGGGTTTACTTCTATATTAATGTTCTTCTGCTTTCCAAAAGCAGCACGTTGCACAATTTTATTTCAAGTCCCCATTCACCTGAAATAGCTTTCTTTCTGTTTATCTCGGTCTCAATTTAGAATGTGATTCATAGGTCTACAGTGAAAAATTATCAGCCCTTTAAAGCATGTGGAAGCAAGAACTAATCCTGAGGGATCTTCATTCTTCAGCTCTTAGACTCTGGTATCCCCAGAGCAAGAACTATCTCTGTATCTTACACAGTGTCAAATACATTGTCAGCATCTAATTAGAAAGCAAGAGGATGAAGGCAAGTGAATATCCTTTTTTTCACACCTCTGCTGTGATTATTGACCTGTTAAATGCTGCTTTTCTTACTTTCTATCTTTGGTGAAGAACTAAGAATTGTATGCCCTTTCAGTATAAAAGACAAAGGGAAAAAAACAAACCAGCCCTGTTGGAGTAGAGCAGATATCTCCTCCTCTTTTCTGAAGGAAAAGATTAGGTCAAAAGAAATTACAGAACTGTGGAAAACTCAGGCTGGAAAAGACATTCCAAATTCTCGTTCATGTCTGTTCTGAAGCAGGATAAGCATATTGATTCTCATGTTGGAAAATGCGTGCAAAATACTCCTGTCCCATCATTCTAGTGCTTAACTAGCCTTACAAGGAGATTTTTCTTTTTTTTCCCATTATATCCAATCTAGATATCTCTTATTTAATACTGAATTTATACACTGTGCTCTTTCCTTTGAAAAAAAAGGCTCTCATGTTGCCAGCCTCCAGTCATCCCTCTGTACGAAACACAGTTCTTTTAACTTAATGTCTTAGTTTGTGATTCTAAATTTCATCTTTCTTGTTCTCATCAGATTTTTCTCCAGTTTGCATATAAACTTATTAAAATCAGATATATAGAATGAAACACCATGTTCCATCTAAGGTCTTCCCATTGCTAAATGAAGCAGAATAATGGCTCTGTCTTGTATATGACTCTCTGTTGACATACCTGAGAAAATTAGTCTTTTGGAAACAGACTATGTGAAAACATTTTGGATTCTATTGTGCTAGCAATAAGAGCATCCAGATCCTTTTATTCAGCACTGGGGATTTTTAAAAGGTTTTTTTGTTTCCTCTCTTCTTTTTACTCCTTACAATTTTGAATGTTCAGTTAGTTACAAAGAATAATGATGCCATTATGTACTCTTGGTTACTTTGTTTGCATCAGAATATGCTATGTTAAGGGAAAAATTGTAGCATTCAGTACCCATGAGGACTGCCGTGTTTTCACCAAAGTAAGATAAAATTAGAAGGGTTGGTTTATATGTTCCCTATGAGCATTGTTTTGATGAGCATACATTGCATGTCAGCTGGATGCTATAGCTATTAATTGACTTGCTGTTGTGTGATAATTTGGGGGTGATTCTCACTTCTCATCTGTTCATCTGCTGACCCAACCTGCTGTCTGGGTAGATTTCCTGCTTGACAGGGTAGACTCTAGGATGCTGCAGAGAGACTGCTAAGGCTTGCCCAGTCCTCAGACTCCTAATCCCTGCTGCTTTTCCACATGTACATCAAAGATGTACATATCCAGGAGAGACATGGAGCACATCAGGAATAGCAACATGGTGCTGGAGATGGGGGGGTCAAGGACATGGGTGGCATAGGTAATGTACCCTTGATCCTACAGAAGTAGAGGAAAGATAGGGAGAATTCTGTGAGTCAAGACCCAGTTGCATGGCTGGTATAAACAACAAGGTGTTACTTTTTATCACCGTGGACCCTTTTTGATGATTGTTGACTGCTAGGAAGAGATGGGATCCACCTGAGAACATGAGGGAAAAGTGTCCTTGCCAACAGGCTGGTGAGGAAAGCTTTAACAGGAGAGTGAGATGACAACCCACAAATGATCAAGAAGTAGACTGGGCTGACAAGAAACATCTTGAAAACAACAAATCAGGGCACAAGGCTGACCATTGTATGTCCACACAAATAAGGAAAATGCCGAGGGGATTCATTGTGAGGAAGCTCTCATACCTTTTCTGGGAAATCACCATGACTGGATGATCCTATGAAGTGTCTGTACACCAGTGAATAGACAACAAACAAGGAATAAGAGCTATGTGTGCAGTTGCAGGGCTATGATCTCACTGGGATCAGAGAGACCTAGTGGGAACAGCTCACATGACTGGAGTTCTGCAGTGGCTATATACAAGCTTCTTAGGAAGGACAGGCTGGGACAGTAGGGAAGGAGAGTTGCCCTTTATATGAGAGAAAAGTGGAAATGTGAGAAGTTCTGCCAACAGAGCTGGATCAGGACAAGCAGGCAGATTAACATAGGTGATGTTGTGGTGGGTGTCTGCTACTGACTGTTACATCAGGGTGATCAGGCCTGATATAGGTGAGGCCTCCATCAGACAACTGGGTGCTTCACATTCTGTGGTCCTCTTGGGCGAGTTCAGCCACATGATGTCTGTAAAGCAGCATAGCAGGGTGCAATCAATCTGGTAGGTTTCTGGAGTGCATTGATGGTAACTTCCTCACTCAGATGACTAAGTAGCTGAAGAGAGGAGGCACTCTGCTCAACCTCAGAGTAACAGAGAAGGAAGAGCCTGTTGGTGTTGCGAAGATCAGGGGCAATCTTGGCTGTAGAGTTCATGATGCCAACAGAAGGAGATAAAAGCAAAAAAGCAGGATCATCATAGGCATGATGGAATCAGGGGCAGTTGACTTGGATGGAACCTTGAAACACTGTCCAAGCATGAACTGAGTGCAATTAGAAAAGCTAAAACTTATCTAGAGTTGAATCTAGTGGGTTAAAATTTTAATTTTTTTTTTTTTCCAGAGGGCAAGTATTCCCCTACATCTCTAAGGCAAAAATATTTAATCTTCTCCTTCATCTTCTCAACTACTATTCCCTAATTCTATGGCACTGCAGCCACCACTGAGAAATTCAACTTAACTGAAGTACGGTCTCTGTTATTAACTATAACTGCTGTGACATCCAATAGTTAAATCCAAATCCAAGAGGATTACCACTTTGTTTTTTGTTTCTCAAAGTGTAAATGTGATGGAATGAATTTTGAGATAATGGAATTTGGGGGAAAATGGAATGTGCACAATGACAGCTTTAACGTGTTCAAAATTAAGGAGGTATTTCTAATTTACCTAGGACAGACTGAATAATATTTTATTTGGGGAAATACATGTTAAGGTATGGAATGAACAGAGGTAGGTGAAAATCAGAAAGTAAAAGGGATTACAAATTCAGATAGTTAAACTTCCAGATATACTAAAGGAAATCACTAAGAGGTGATTAACATTTTAAGTTCTGGAATTTTCTCATCTGCAGAACTCCTTTGTGCTGCTCATGACAAACCTTTCTTTCAGCTGGCCTGTCAGACAGGAATATAACTTAGAACTTAATAAGGACAAAAAGAAATGGAAAGGAAGCATTCAGTAAAAAATACTGGTGATATATTGATTTCTTCCATTTTCTTCCCTGGTACCAAGCTGCATAACAAACATTATGATATAAACTGTATCTTTCCTTCTTCTCCAATATATTTTCAGTCCACAAAACAATTCATTAAAAGTGGTAGCTAGGATCCAAGATGCAGGGCAGCAGTTCCCCACAGTGCATCTTCATGTTGCACTCCTGGGTGTTATAATGTTTCTGGGGCTGGGCAGCTTGGGTGCTTGCCCTGCCCATTGCCTTGGCACCTTTGTCTTTCCCTCCCAAGAAACATTGGCTCAAACAGTTGTCCTTAGGAGCTGGTTTGATTTTTCATACTCTTTCCCTTCCCCTCTCTCCTGTGTAGCTTAAAATATGATCTCCTTTGCTCTGCCTGAAGTCCAACCCTTAGGAACCTGGTGGGAGACATGAGCAGGTTGTCACAATCATGCACACATGCATGCATGGTGTGTCAAGAGGTTCCTCAGCATAGCATTTCTCCTCAACCACTCTGAGACAACATGGGTCATTAAGAATAAGTGAGCACAGTATCCTGTGTCTCTTTTTCTGTTTTCTCATTGAACTCCTATTGCTGGTAAATTCCCTTCATGCTGAATTGATGAAATTCCTGGAGAGGATGAAAATTTGAAATTCTCACCTTTTGAGACTCTCCTGCAGGTAAATTGTCTAGATTCCAGCCTCTAAACCTTGACCCTGGCATAGTGCATTATATGCTTTTATCAGGTGACTTCTTCCCCAACAACCAATTTCTCCTTGCTGGAAGTTTATGAATGTTTATACCTGAAGAGAGGATGATTTTCTCACTCATTAGCATTGTACTCTTTCTCTCTCCCTCTCTTTAGAGTCTCCCTTTCCTTTCACTCTAGGTAGCTAAAGTTCAGCTTAGAAGAGTAAAATAAAAGAGAGTAATGGAATATACATAACCAAACTGGAACCGGTAAGTGAATTACCTCTGTGTGCTACATGTTTATAATGTCATGCAGAATTAAAAATTGGTACAGAAATATTTACCAAATTGTCACAATCTAATTTAATATTGAGGGATGTTTTAAGGATATAAGAGTATAAATACTTCTTTTTTACCATCCAAATACTTGCTATTAGAAAAATGTATTCTTTTCAAATGCCACACTACTGTTGAATTCTGATTCTGATTGTAGAACTGGTGTCAGTAGCTCACTAGAAATTAAGATTTTCACTGTTCCAACTTATTTAATAGCTATACATCCATGTTTCCCTGTCCCATATAAAAAAAAAGAGTAAAAACATTTTTATTAGGAATTCAACAAAATTGTGTGGTATGTCCTAACACAGTTGAAAGACATTAGTTTAGGAGCTAAATATAATTTCATATTTAACCTATTCAGGAAGGGTGAGGGAATCACTCTTGTAGTATTTTCTCATCTGAAAGTTGATTTTCTTGATGAAAAGAACCCCAGGGCAAGTTCATCTTCATAAAATTTTAAGTTTCTTTTTCATCTGCAGTGCATTTTGTTACTTCTTATTATAAGCAGAGGAAGAAGATTGTGTTTATATGTGGAGCTTCACCTGGGAACACGGCTCTGTTGTAGAGCTAAGTTAGCCTTACAATTCTGAAAAATCTGCTGAGGTCGTTAGTTATATCTGATGGAGAGCACTGCTTCCTAAGGGTAGCTACTTCAAAGGTAGCTCTGTTACCATCAGTCTGTGCAGTATGAGATTGTCCTGACCTTGTGGTACCTGGGTGTACAGGGACATTGTGTGCTGGGATGGCCAAGGGTAGGGTGTGACTCCCTGTGTTTGGTGCTTGGCAGCATGGACAATTGCCTGCAGCAGCTGATGTAGCTCTCTGTATAAAACCAGCTCTGGTAACACTTATCCTCCACTAAGCTTTGAGCCTCGAGAAAGATGCAGAAACATGCTAAGCTAGAACAGTGTTTCAATGCATTTTGATTTACTGTGCTGAATTTTGCCTTTCTGAAGTTGCAGAACTGATGTTGAAGTATGAATATTGTTTTCTTTTCATGAGATTTTAAACCAGGAGGAATGCACGAGATTTATGTGTAGTCCAGAGTGGAACTCTGGAACCTTGTGGAATATTACAAATCTGGGACTGATGAAACTCGCAGTGAACAGTAATTAAAATGGCATAGATACCGACTTTAAAAATGAGTAAACTAGCTGCAAACAAGTGCAGGTATCTAAGCAACTTTCCTCAGAAGAAACAAACCCATGAAATCCTATCACAGACCAAAAGAAAAAGAAAAAAATTTGAAGTCAGTAGGACAAGAACCAAAAAGTAGGAAGTCTGATAATCTCTACCAAAAGAATGGGGACAAAACTTTTATATAATATTTTTTTTGATTTTTAATTGTTTGTAGTAACGGCAGAAAAGGGAAAGAAAGGAAAGGGAGAAAGGAAAGGGAGAAAGGAAAGGGAGAAAGGAAAGGGAGAAAGGAAAGGGAGAAAGAAAGGGAGAAAGAAAGGGAGAAAGAAAGAAAGGGAGAAAGAAAGGGAGAAAGAAAGGGAGAAAGAAAGGGAGAAAGAAAGGAAGAAAGGGAGAAAGAAAGGAAGAAAGAAAGAAAGAAAGAAAGAAAGAAAGAAAGAAAGAAAGAAA
>WTSP01021063.1:8619-27672 GCA_025331215.1 Actenoides lindsayi
GACTTGGTCTAGTTGATCCTGCTCTGGCAGGGGGGTTGGTCTAGATGATATTGTAGGTCCCTTCCAACCCCTAATATCTGTGAACCTGCATGTTGCACCTCTCCTGAGAGGCTTTCCAGCTTACAAGAGTTGATGAGAAGGAGCATAAAACAAAAACCTGGGCTTGGTTAGAGAGAGTGAAGTGTGAGGAGGGGGAAGGTGAAGGAGTCTGTGGTATGTTTAATGAAGTTAAATGCCAGGCAAGCTGAACAACATCTTAGAAATTCCTTAATTATTGCCAAAGAGAATCTGCTCGTTTGTGTAGCTGTTTTAACATTGTTTCTGTCGTAGTTCTACTTCAAACGGAAAAAGGCCTATTTCTGACCTGAGGGGACAAGTAGGAAGCATGTAAAGATGGGAAGTTTCTTGCTAAAAGCTTCTAATGACTTCCAGAATTCACTTCCTAGGCTGAACCTTCAGTAAGAACATGCGAGCTGTTTCGAGAGCTATTTTTCAGCCTGTTTAGCTGTGTTTTACCTGCTTACTGGTGGCTTCTGCAAAAAAGAGATGGGCAGTCAGTCTTTGCAGTAGGTATATATTGTGTGGGATCAGAGTAAATGTTCTGGCTATGTTGACTGCTATGCTATTTTCACATCTCTCTTTCCAAGCTTATAGCACTGTTTGTTACAGCAGTTGAAGCTTTTAGAACCTTTCTTCCCTCAGTGAAGTTGCTTACATGTATTCCTTCTTGACTATATGCTTATCTTCCTCTTCTATCTTCACATAGTCTTTTTGTAAAGACATGCTGAGGTTTTTGGTTGGTCTGTTTTGTTCTAGCCCAGAGTTGATGTAAACTCTGCTGAAAGAGTTTCAATGGCTTCTTTTGGAGGTGTGTGCAAGCCGCATGCTTAACAGGTTGTTACAGCTGGTGTGCTGAGGAGTGTCTCTGGTAGTCACTTGGCACGTGAGTTGTCTGGTTCCTGACCTTGGTTCAGTTTTCCACATGCTCTTTCTGAGGGGTTTTGGAACAGCCACATGAGAAAAGCAGACTTATTTTATTCTTCATTAGGCTTACATGGGTATGCTTACACACATTGTGCTGCCTCTTAGAAAAATTTCACAGGGATGCAAAAGGGATAAACCCCCCCAGGAAGTTCTAGGAAAATTCCTTTCCTAGAAGAGTATGTAACACTCAATTTTATGCTTATACTGGACAAAGAGCACTTACTTGGCTTCAGGGTAGTTTTAACTGTTGTTTGTCTTAAAGATGCATGCAGTGTAGTAGCTGATGCATATTTGCAGAGCTTTTTCTGGTAGAAAGTTCTTCGTGATGTGGAGAACTTCAAAGGACTTGGTCAGAAACAGTATATATAAGCTGCATAGTAACTAACAAGATAGTAGAAGGATGTGAATTTAGGAAAGTCTGAGTGAAACATGTTAATATAATCTTTACAAATAATGTGCATAAAGGAAGCAGTGCAGCCTTACAAATGTGACAGAGATGGGGGATAAAGTGTTAAAAGGCAGAGTCTGGATAAAAATGGTAAAACCAAGAATGCATGTTAGGCTGAGAGAAGGTGCAACACTGAAATGAAACTTAAACAGTCAATAGGAGCATCAGGTCTTCAGATGGAAAGCTTGAGGGGGGTTGGTTGGTGTTAGGCAGATGAGAAAGGAGTAAGAATACAGGACATTTTATTGTGAGGGTTTTTCTCTCTCTCTTTTTTTGTTTTGCTTTGTTTTTTGTTTGTTTTATTTTTAACTCGTCTGTCTTCATGAAACTGTACTTGAGATTTGTGTGTGATTTGAAACTGAGGATTTTCCCAGATCAAGGTAATCATCTTTACTCTCTTTTGCTTCTAATGAGAGCAGAGCTGATGCAGTCTCAGCAGGTGATAACAAGGACGTGTCAGGTGTGAAAGGCACTGTGGCAGTGACAGAATTGATAGGAGAGGAGCTCTGACCATGATTCCTAGAAGTTCTCCATTCTTCTTGCGGGTTTTGTTGAAGCAGCAAGGTATGCCTGAGAAGAGCTTGGAGTGTAGTGGGCATGACATTTCATAACTGGTTTTCCTTAACTTTTTCTAGAGGGAAACAGAGGTCTTGCAGCTATTATCAAAATCTAAATTTGTCCTAAGTGGATCAAAAACAGTTTTGCTCTCTTGCAGCACTGGCCCCTGCATTCTCTCCTCCCTAGCCTGCTTTGTTTCTATGTAAAAACTGCAGCATACTGCAGCAGCAGAATCCTTTAGTGGAACAACAAAGCTTCTTAATATTTGCCTTTCCCACATGTAAAAAGGAAATATGTAAATAAAAGGATTTGGTTGAACAATGTGACATGCTTCCACACACAATAGCAACTTGCCTCCTTCCAGATGGTAAATTCACCATCTGCTACCCCTTTGTGAACAGCCTGTGCCTTGCACAGGCTTGTGGTCTGTCCGTGCTGGTGGCCAACAATCCTGTTTCTGTACTGTGAGCTGGCTGAAGGGATTCAGCGTAGTCGCATTCCTGCTGGCAACACAAAGTGCTGGCCGGGCCTAATGAGGCTGGTGTGACTGGGTGTCTGGTACCCAGCATCTTCCGTGGAGTGGAGGGTTAATCCCATGGAGCTCTCGTTGGCAAGCCCAGAGGTAACAGCTCTGACTGCAAACCGCAGCGCAGGTCGTTTGGTACGGTTCATAACCTGGCTGCTGGTTGTCAGCCGCACCGGGTGTAGTGCGGGGACCATTCCTCCTGCACAGCTGAGCACTGCTTTTGTAGATCTGTCAGCTCGCTGTGCTGTTGTGTCTGCGTTCTGTCTGTTTGCTGTAATTAAAGAGTGATATGTAGGGTTGGCAGTTTGAGCGTGCTGCTTTCCATTTAAACTGGCAGATGGGAGTATTTTCTTGCACAGCTTCTGACTCGCTTGTGAAACGCAGAAGCCTATTGTTGGTATTCTCTTGGAAGGAAAATAAAGGGTGCGATTTAGGTAACAATGTTACAAATTTGTTACAGCCATTAAAAGGGGGTCGTGGAAACAACCACCTAAATTGTGATCTCCAGCTAGTTAGATGTTTTATAGTTGAATCACTCCGTAACATTCTCTTGCAAGGCTGCTTGCATTTTCTCTTTTAATGCATCTGATAATAGCTATTGTATTGTCGGGGCACTAGCTGTGATTCAGAATGTCATTTAATTATGTTTGCTCAAAACAATGTGGAAGTAGTGGATTGCCAGCATCTAAAAATTTGCAAAGTTAACGTTAGAAATACAGAAGTGCTCCTTGTTAGGACTAGGCAAGGAAGCAGAGGTGACTGACTGGAAATGACAGGGGTCTCATCTTTGGCAGTGATGGAAGACAGGCATCTCAGTGGTAGTGAGTTAGGGGTTTGAGTGTATTTATTTAAGTCACAGCCATGGGGCAGCTTTGTTTATAAACATCTAGATGGGTGGTTGTTTTGTTTTTTTTATTTGATACCTTCCTGTCCAAACCTTAATTCCCTTCATGAAACTCGTCGTGCGCTGTGGGTCGGACTTCTTTTGACATCTGTTTGGAAGCTGTGTGGTGTAAATCAAGAGATCTGGTGAAGCATTACTTCTGACTGTGAGAACATAAAACCTGAAGCTCTTACGGCCGCAAAACACTGATCTATAAAACTTGAAGTGGTGCAGAGGCTCCAAAGAGAGAACATTTGTTTCTTCTCATTGAACTTAAGCTTCATTGAGAGACCGAGGTTTAAATCCAGAGGATCTAGGATTTAGGTTATTTCAGAATTTATGATAGCCTGGACCTATCCTTCAGAGTGTTCTGTGCTCTGTATTCTCTGATGAAACTGCAATGAGTAGTGCAGGTTCTGTAGTCAAGTGATTTCTCTTGCACTTTCTTTGGATAGCAGCAAGTATTGGATGGCTCTTCCTTTATAATATAGTGTAAGTGATCTTAACATTTTTCACGAGTATGAATTTGTGCTCAGTACATGAGTCAATACTCACGGAAAAAAATGACCTATGGATGTATTTCAAAACAGAAAAAAAATCACACCACCTTTTGACAGAAGTATTAAAAAAAGAAGATAGTGCCACTCCTTGACTGAGCACTTGATATCCTCAAATCAGATTGAGTACTGTAATTTTGTTAAATAGCCTTCACTGTTTGCTACCAAACCACTCGAAGATAATAATGTGAAGTTGCAGAGTGCATCTTCATGGAATACTGAAAACAGGTAGTGGCTGGATGAAACGTAAGATGTGCATTTCTAGGAGTGAAGTCTTTCAACACTCTGATGATGTATATTGTTGGATTAAAGGTTTCTGTCTGGTGATGAAACTGCTCTCTGGAAAAATGCAGTTATTTCTCGACAAGTATGTTGCGTACTCTAATGGTATCTTAAAAGATTGTAGTTAGGGGTGTATCCTGTTTTTTAAAGATGAGTGCTGTCTGCAGAGGCTCACTGAGGATATCACTTGAGCTGGTTTCTGTCATTGTTCAATATTGACTGCTTTACTGCCATTTGTTTCTTCATGTCAGTTGGCAATACTTATTTCCATAGGAAATGGTATAGGGTAAATTGTGCATTACACTAATCCATAGCAAGCTGTAAAATACAGTGTATTTTCTGTCAGCTGTTAATACTTCAGGTGTTTGCTCAGTAGCACTGATTTTAGTTGCACTCAGACTTATTTCAGAAAACAAACCTTTTCTGAAATGGGAGAGCAAATAATTTTTAACCCTGCTTCTACTTTAACCAGTTAATGAATGTCTTCTGTTAAGGTTGATATAAAACTGTTGAGTGGGAGAGAATATACATAGCCTTTTCAGCGTAAGAGGAAGCAATCTCCAATACATATGATAGATCAATACATATGTTGCTGTCCCTGGAAAGGAGATTGTCCTCTTTGGTCAAAATCTTCTGGTCTTACAATTGGAGCACCCAAGTTTTGTGCTATCCCTGTAAGAAATCCTGATCCATTACAGAGAAGCTGCCTGTTTTGTTTGCAAGTATTCCTGCCTTTTTGTTTTCCTGGTATATTTTTTATGAGTACTTTACATTCTTATTAACACTCCCACCTTCCCCATTCCAAAAGTGTGCCTTTAAACTTGGCATTGTAGTGCAATACGTCTCAATAGAGTTAAGATTATTTTTCTCAAGTGGGTGATAAATAGGAACAAATAAAAGCTTAGTGAACCTATTGTTAGTTTAAAATAGGCTTCATGGAATGTTGGTTTCAAAGAATATTTTTGATCAGGAAAGTTTCTTGGCTCTCTGGGGAGTTTCCTACTTTGTGAAGGTTGGTCTATGCAGAATAGCTGGGCATGAGCAAACTCGGCTCTCAGCCACGCTGTGCACACTGACAAGCTGAGTATTTTCATCCTAGCTACTTCAAAATAGTGTTGATTTTGCTTCTTTTCCGACAGGACCCTCCTGGTCAGGATAGTGTGATCTGATTTATTTGGGTTCTTTTTATTCCGGACTGTCTTCAAGGGACCGGTTTCTGTCTGTGAGGCTGGAATGGGATGAGACAGGATCTCACTAGCCTAACTGGGCCTGCAGCAGCCTCAAGTGCTGAAGGTTGTACAGGCACGGCAGTGCTTTTTCTGGTTTAACTTGTTTTGATCAGGATGAGGAAGAGAAGCAGCGGAGAGCTGTACTATCCGGCACGCAGCTTTGCCAGGGTAAATATTAATCTGTGCTGGTGCTGCTTCTGGTGGTACACATGGTTTTAGTCTAACTGATCCTCATCCTGATAAAAGCTCTCATCTTGTATAAAAAAAGAAATCCTTCTGGTCAGATTTTATCAACAGCCCCACTTTTTTTTTTTTTTTTTTTCTTTTTTCGAACTCTGATCTGTGCAGTTCTTCATATTCTTACTGTGGCCTTCCAGTGTCTGAAGGGGGCTACAGGAAAGCTGGGGAGGGAATTTCTAGGCTGTCAGGCAGTGACAAGACTAGAAGGGATGGATTAAAGCTAGAGATAGGGTTAGATTCGTTAGATAGGTTATATGTCAATTCAGGTTGGACATTAGGAAGAATTTCTTCCCCATGAGGGTGGTGAGACACTGGCACAGGTTGCCCAGAGAGGTGGTGGAAGCCCCATCCTAGGAAGTTTTTAAGTCCAGACTGGATGGGTCTGTGAGCAACCTGCTCTAGTGGGAGGTGTCCCTGCCCATGGCAGGGGCGTTGGGACTGGATGATCTTTAAGGTCCCTTCCACCCCTGACAATTCTATGATTCTTACTTGTCTTAGTTCAAAAGGTCATTTACGTATCTCTTCCAAAATACATTTTTGTGACGCTTGCAAAACATTTGTGAACAGTTAGAACTAAAAGGTGAACAGTCTGAAGTGGTAAAGGATTTCACTTGTCTAGAACAGTGGCTATATGGAAGCTGACATTTTCTTGAGTGTATAAATTAAAGGTTGAATTAAGCACAGTTAGTTGATGGATACTAGTAAATTATAGAATCATAGAAGCCTGAACTGAAACCCATCTAGATTTAAAATGCAGTCTTCCCAGTCAGATCAGTCACCTCTGGTCCTTTTTATATAAAATAAGCAAATTAGGGAGGAGAGGAAAGCTGGTGATAACTATAGAGTTTCTACCCCTTGGGATGATTCAATGGGAGAAGTGGGTTATCCCAGAAACTATGCTATCTTAAAAATACTGGAAGTAAGTAAACTGGGAGGTGGATGATGTGAAGATGCGGTGACTTTGAAAGAAACATTTGGAGTTAACATCAGTTGTGACTGAAAGCTTTTGTCATTTCACGGGTCTGTCTCTGTGAGAACAAACAAACCCTTTCAGTTCTAAGGGCACGTGTTGTTATTCTTTTTTTTTCAGGTGGTATCATGGAAAACTTGACAGAACCATTGCAGAAGAACGTCTTCGACAAGCGGGGAAACCTGGAAGTTACCTTATTCGAGAGAGTGATCGGAGACCAGGTTCATTTGTGCTTTCATTCCTTAGTAAAACAAATGTCAATCACTTTAGGTGAGAATAAAATGTTTTTATTCTAAAACACTGTAATCTGTTGACTTTTGGTTTTAGAACAGTGAAGAGTACAAGGAAAACAATTGTATGATAACTGAATATTTTTGACTCTATGTTTGCATGATAGAGGTTTTCACTTGTGTTTATCTTAAAACGTGCTGCCTAAAAATTATTTTTTAGACTGAAAAAAGCAAGAATTTGACGAAACCAGCAACACCAGGATAGAGAAGCCTGTCTAAAGCAGTTGTGAATAGACTTAAAGCAACATACTGGTTTCATTAGTCGAGGAGTGGCACTGTTCTGTAGTAGCCATTGTAGCTCACAGGACATGTTTAAAGTGCTAGCACATCTGGTTGCTTCCTTAATTTTGAGGGAAGACCTCAAAAAAACCCCCAAGAATAAACAAACAAAAAACCCTCCAAGAAACAAAGAGATTATCTATTTAATAATCCGAAGGGTTTCTGGAAACAGCTTTCAGTATGTGTTAGAATTAGTTGTTGTAAATACAAATAGCTCTTTATCCAAAGTTGTAACTAGGATTATTTTTACCACTGCGTACATTAGTAAGTTCATTCTTTAATGTAAATGAGATGTATTCTGAGAAGTACTTGAAGATTAGTCAGTGAGTGGAGTACTGCAGTGCAGTGTTCATCTTCACAAAAGAGGAAAACAAAGTGTTTCTTGGGCAGTCGAATAAATCTTTGTTAATTGTCTTGATAGCAACAAATAATAACAAATTCTTCAACTTTTGAATGACCCAGAAAACCTACATATGACCCATTACATGCATGGTTTGCAAATGTAGGGAGTTTTTGGTTGCACCTGCTGTGTGGAGAAGTGTGGTTCAGAGGTCCTGACCTGCCACTGATGTGAAGGCATAATTCTCAGTACAGACAATACAGCACACAAATAGTATCTCGTGTTTGCATCTTGCCATCTGAGCTATCAGTTTCAGCTCCTCAGCTACACTGATACTCACTTGGGAACTGGTTACTGCAGAGCAGTAGCAGAAATGGCAGTTGTGCTAATTCTTGCTTTCTAGTGCTGTTTTAGAGTCCTGGTTTATTTTTAATAACTTCTCTCTTTGAAGCCAGTATCAGGCAATTAACTATTGGTTCTCACCACCATAATAGTGTTTCTGGCTTCTCAGGTAGACAATAGTCTAATGATTTATGATTCCTTAAGGAAAAGGTCCTTAAAGTGTTCCAAGACTTTAAAGAATCTTTCACACTGAGATCCATAAAACACAGAGATGAATACCCAATGGGTATTAATTGGCTAGTTAATACTGCTTTTCAGAGACTGGATGTGTTTTCAGTTTCATTCTCTGACTGCCAAGTGTGTATTTTTGTTTATTATTAGATAGGCAAGTGTTACACTCAAGAACATTGTCAACCTCAAGAATGGCAGCCTTGAAGTAGTTTCAGGTGAATAGAGGGATGCATCTTTTGGTGGAACACTGAAACAGGTTGCCCAGGAAGGTGGTGGAGACCCCATCCCTGGAGACATTCAAGATCTGACTTGATGAGGCTCTGAGCAACATGGTCTAGTTGAGGATGTCCCTTCTCAGTGCAGGGGGGTTGGACTAGATGGCCTTTAAAGGTCCCTTCCAACCTGGAGCAGTCTATGATGGTACAATCTCCAGTGTCCCACTGAGTAAAAGTGATGTTTCCACCAAAGCTTTGCCAATTGCAGCCTACCAGGAATGGACGAAGCTTCCATTGCTCAAAAATGTGCCTCGTGTTTTGTTTCCTTGAAGTGGTATTTTTCACATTAAACTTTTCTTAGATTTCTGTGCAACTGAAGTCCTGTCATTGTAGATGAAGGTTTCTTAAACTCTTTGAATTCTTTTGGTGCCTCTTGAAAGTTGAATGCAGACATATATGCTGATGCAGCATATGATTGATGTATAGCAGATGAATCGGTCAAAACTATATTTTTTTTCACTGAAGTGTTACCTCTTTTTGTGTGTGTCAGAGTGATGCAAGGTACTTTGAAGGAAAATATTTATCTTCTAATCTTGTCCTTCAGAATATTCTGTGATTATAGAAGTCTTTCTGTATTTGCTAACTTAGTATTCTGAAGAATGGTTTCATTTAAGCTTGAAGAAATAATGATCTGAAGCATTAAATTTCTTACATGTTTGTAAGAACGCAAGTGAGGTGCTACTTAGAACTTCTGTCTGATCTCTGTATTGCTGGAAAAATTCAGGTCTGCTTGATGCTATCCATTTACATTGTGTGATCATATCTTTGGGTTGCCTGGTCAAACGTTAAAGTTGTTTCGGATGAAGTACTTCACTTCTGCAAATGACTCTTGAGTGTAACAGGCATGTTTTAGATACTTTTAACTTTTAACCTAAATAATTTTTGACTGCTTTTAGATTTTTGTGTTGGCTAGCAGTGTGAAAAGATGTGGTTCTTCCCATTGTTACATGTCAGTGCATGAAGGAATCTCTGTACTTTCAGAAAAACACAGCTCTTAAAGAATAAGTTTTCTGAGAATGTTGTGTTTACTGACATGGTTTTTTTCTCCATTAATTAGCAAATTTTTTAAATGAGTATAAGGAGGTATTTTGATTACTCCAAAGTAATTTCTTAAATTTTAATGTGGATGATAAACTAACTGTAAGAAAGTGACTGATTTTTGAGGTGTTGTTTTTCTGCACTGTATAACTGAGTGCAGCTATTTGTTGTTAAATTCTTTTAATCATTGTTAAATTTATATAAGCCAGTAATAAAAGGTGTGCGTCCTGCATGCCACTGGCAACAATGCTGTTGGATCTGTTAGTGCATTATTTCTGCTTCATTTTATTTAGTTCCAATACATGTACTGGCTTTTTTATGAATCATCACTTCCTTTAGAATTTTAAAATAATGGTGTATCCTGTGGTATGTACCCTTAGTTTATCAATGAAATATTCGTTAGCTAAGATTTACTTACATGTTTATAGAGAGCTTGTGATACTGCATTTTGCTGAATGTAGGCATTGCTTTCAAAATTAACATTACCTTAATTGGTATTTTTTTTTCCTGAGAAAAACCAACAACAGAAAAAAAAAAGGTAGCAAAAGAATTTATTATTTCAACCACCTCCTTTTTTTCTTAACAGGATTATCGCCATGTGCGGAGACTATTACATTGGTGGACGTCGTTTTGCTTCACTCTCAGACTTAATTGGTTATTACAGTCACGTGTCCTGTTTGCTGAAAGGGGAAAAGCTTTTATTTCCAGTAGCACCTCCAGAGGCAAGTAGTAGAAGTTGTGTCGTAAAATTGTTAAGTGTCGTTTACTTAAACATTAGTAACTGTAATTACCATGAACAGTTTTCTTTGGAAGAAGCATGGCAGAAGGTTTCCTGTAGTTCTACATAGGCTCAGCATACGTTGAAGTATAAGGAGTGTATAAATGCCTTCTTACTGATACAAGCTAATGATTAAAACATTTTAGAAAAGCTATTAAATTAAAATGTATAATGAGAAAGCTGTCTGTCAAGTGTTGCAGTTACTCCAGATGTATTAATAGCACTGTAAGTAAACAGAGATAAACAAGAAGATGTGCAGTACTTCTCTAGTAGAGGGCACCATTGTAATGATGGAACCTCTACTAGTTTGTGGTATTTTGTGCTTCAAAACATGCATCTTGGAAGCAACCAAGGCCTCTGAAAATAGGGCTTCTTTCACCTGCCCATCCTTAAAGCAATAAAAGTAATTACAATGAAAAAAAACACCACCGCTACCAAAACCCAAGTTGAGATGTTTCTGAATGTTAACCTTCTGGAAATTTTCACTTGAAGTGAAAGAAAGTTTAAATATACTTTTATGGGAATTAACTTCCTGTGTGACAGGGCCAGAGGGAAGCTGCGCCAGGGGAGCTTTGGGCTGGGAATTAAGAAACATTTCTTCACTGAAAGGGTTATCAAACACTGTGGAATGGTCTGTCCAGGGCAGTGGTGGCATTGCCATCCCTGGAGGCATTTAAATGGCCTGTGGGGTCCCTGGTGCTCAGGGACATAGTTTAGTGGTGAGCTTGCAGTGTTGGGTCGAAGGTTGGACTGCATGGTCTTGAAGGTGTCTTCCAACCAAAGACATTCTGTGATTCATTATTTTGAAGACAATAAGCATACATTATCTGTCATGCTAGAAGAAAAAAACCCAAAATTAAGAGTTTTTGTAGCTAGCTGTGTGAATTGTGCTTTTCTAGCTCTGGGTGATTTTAAGCTTTGAAAATTTAGAACTGGCAAGGGGGATGCGAGTGACTTACCAGTCCTTTGCCTCAGCGTAGCCTAGCCCTGGGGAGAAGAGGAGATTTCTACACTAGAAAGAGGCAAAAGTATTATCTTTGTTCTCTTCTGTTAATTTGTAGCCTGTGGAGGACAGAAGGAGAGTTCGAGCAATTCTGCCTTACACCAAAGTGCCAGAAACTGACGAAATAAGGTACGTTTTAATACTAGTAGCAGTTGTGATATTCTCAGGAGTATGTACAAATACTAATGATTTAAGTGTGTGTTCATAAGTAAATGCTGTCCACTTGCATCTCAAGCTTAACACGGGTTGAAGGATGATGTGCCTCTGTTGTTTGGGTTTTTTTTTTTATTGGAAATAGCAAAAAAGTATTTTTATTCTCAGTCTTTTCTTTGTACTAATTACAAGTAGAAGTAAAACGAGTAACGTTACAGTTTTGAAGTATGTTTCATAAAGCCTTACATTTTTCTCTAAGAGGGTAAATTTGTGTATGAAAGAAATCTGTGCAGAAATGGCTGAAGTTGAGTGTGTGAAATAAACGAGCTAGGCTTTTCTTTTGCCCTGAACTGCCACAGAACTAACTAATACCAGATAAATAGTTCAAGCCAAACCAATTCTGACCACTAGAAAGAGAATGTGAGCATTGGCTACTCATAAATGGAAGAAGAGAGTATTTAGTGCTTTCTTTGAAATAACAAAAAAGGAGCAATGTTAAAAAAGCTTTGCCTTTAATGTTCTAGGGTTCAGTTTCCTGCCTGCGCTTAGAAACTTGGTGACTATTTTTTTTCTAAGTTCTCTTTACTTCTCTGTCCATAAAATGGAGCAAGAATATTTCTCCCTTCTCATTACTCCCTCCTTTTGGAAAGAGCCTGTGTTGAACAAATGTTACTTCTAAATGTGCGATCTCTGATAATTTTAAGATTTCAAAACTTCAGTGAATGGCAGGCCTATCTGTCATATTCTCATACTTTTCTGTTAGCTTCCTTTCTGACTTTGGTACCTCAGTGATTTCTTAGGGATTGTCTGCACTCCCCACCTTTCTTGCATTTTCCTGAGATACTGTGTGCAAAGGAAAGAAAACCAACACTCCCATGTCCAATAGAAGAGCTTTCTTGAGATGCCAGAATTATTACTATATTTTTTTCCAGATGGAGAAATAGGAGAATTTGAAGGAGATTTGTAGTGATTCCTAATCTCTCTAATGAGACAGTCTTGGTTTCATAAGTTGACTTAGCACACCAATTAAATTGGGAATTTGCTTGGTTTGGGGAGTATTAGCCTAAGATGCAGAGAAAGGTATACGAGAGCTTTTATCTTCCCATTGGGATGGGAATTTATCCCAAGGCTTACAGTCCAGTCCTTCCTGACCTCTTTAAAGAATGCTGTGAGGATATTTGTTTTTGAGATTTTTTTTTTTTCTAAGCAGATGGTAAGACAGGGAAGGGACTCCCTAATTCCATATTGCAAGTAGGGCTTCCTACTACTGTGTGTAAGAATATAAGGATAGATGAGTCCATTATGTACCTTATTGAACAATGCTTATTTTCCAAGAGGAAAAAGCATTTTATTGCTTTGCTACCATAACAAAAATATATAGAAAAATTAAACCTTTTTTCCTTATTTTTAGGAGACAGCACAACTGCAGATTTCTGTGTTTGGTTTTGATGTCCAGATGGCTAAAATAGTTCCGTTCGTGGCCTAGCTTGGGCAAAAGTTCTCTGTTCTAGATCTAATTAATGTGCTCGTGAAGACTTCATGCATTTCAGAGCATCTTGACTTAAAATTTTAGTATCATCCTTTATATTTAAAAAGTTTGAAGTACTACAGGGTTAATTTCAGCTTCTGTTCCCTGCAGTAATTTAACATACAGTTCTTTGTAACAGAGTTGATGGAGGGTATTCTTGCTGTCTGTCACCCCTTCTTAGGATTTGGGTCCATTAGCAGCTGAATTTATTCTGTTTTCTCAATAGTACTATTTTTTGTTCTTTCACTCTTGCAGTTTGCTTTGTGCTCAGGTTAAATTGGCTCAGGTTAATTACCTTTTCTGTTAGCCTTCTTCAGATGAGAGAAATGCCATAGAAACTTGCTCAGTAATTTCGGACTGTAATAGTAAATGGGCTTCAATCCTTTATTGCTATTTCCTGTATCCTGATGCATCATCAGATTTGATTGAGAAGTCTTGCTGTGCTACAGTGAAATGTTATCCTCTGACCGAGTTTGGGATAACACTTAAGGAGTAACTTACACTAGCCTTCCAGAAATGAAACTCCCTTTGACACATTAGTGCTTCTTACTTACCCTTCTCCTGTAGCTAATGGCATCTTTGGTAACTGTTCTGTACTCTCTTTGTAGCACTTGTTTTCATGTGTGAGAAAATAATGAATAGATGTTCCACAGGGTTTAATTATACAAGATTAGTTTTTGATGAAAGGAGTATTATTTTTCTCATAGACTATTAAGGATATCTCTAGTTATTTTACTGGTTTGGTATTTGATCCCTCTTGATGAAAGGACGATATTACAGTCTTTTAATATTGTTGTGGTGTTACTTTTTGTTTTGTACAGCCTTAGCACACTTTGAAATCGACAGAAGTATGTATTAGGTAATATATGTAAACCAAAACTATAAATACTCACATATAGTAGTCATTTAACTGCCAGGAAAAATACACATGATGTGCTTGGGGTATCAATTCATGCATTTTTCACAAACAGCTTTTCTCAAAGACTTTGCGGATATGAAACCCCATAATTCATTGTGTTCATTAAACTGTATTGTGAATGTATCTCTGATTTAAATCTTGCTGTAACCCTCTTCAGTTTCCTTAAAGGAGACATGTTTATTGTCCATAACGAATTGGAAGATGGCTGGATGTGGGTTACAAACCTACGGACAGATGAGCAAGGTCTTATTGTAGAAGACCTGGTAGAAGAAGTGGTAAGTAATTTTTAGATTGAAATCTCTTAAAAGAATGAGGTTGTTTTTTTTTTAAATAAACAATATTGAAGTAAGCCACATTCAGATATTGTGGAAAGAGAAGTACAAATGAATGGTCCTGTAAATTTACTAGGCAGTTTCATAAACTCAGCTGTCCTGGTGGAAAATCTGCTACTCAAAAGTGCAGTGCTACTGCAATAATCTGCAATTAAGTTGCTTTTTTTTTTTTAATTGCCGTGAAATGTTCATAAACTGTACAGAATGTGATTTTGCATTGTAGTAGGTTCAGGGTTTTATTTTTTTTAAGGATGAAATGTGGGCTAAAAATGTATTGATGGGTTAATTACACCTGTAAGGGCTTACATGGGCTCAGGAAGCTAACCAGATGATGTGTGGATAAATCAGTTACTGTAGAACTAATGATTTATACTTCAGAAGGAGAAGAAAATAAAAAAAATCTATGTTCTTTCATGGAACAGGCTCAGCATTGCATTCTTGCATCGCAATCAACTATTGTCAAATCTATTTTGGTAATATTTTCCCACACAGTACATGTGTTTTGCTAATAGCAATGTTACCTGCAGATGCTTCTCACAGATCTGACTGAGGCAGGATGGGAATGGCTAAGTCAAGGTGGCAGTACTAGTAAGAGACTACAGTCTAGTAGACTACAAACTGATATATCAGACATTAAGTTAACCTTAGGAAAGCTGAGGTTTTAAAGAGTTAGCACTGCAAAAGAAAGACTTGAAACATGACAGAAACAATCCATATCTTGGCTGAATTTCCATCTAGTGAGTGAAGAGAAAAACTTCTTTTCATAGAACCGCAGTAAGCCCTTTAATTCAAAAATGCCTCAGTTTTTTTTTCTACAGAAGATCTTAAGCAATGAAGTTTCTTTCATTTTTTAAACTGAGCTGTACTATTGCCATGCACTTAATATGTTAATTTTCTCATTAGGGAAGAGAAGAAGATCCACATGAAGGCAAAATGTAAGGATTTTCGTTTCATTATTAAAAGCATTAATAACTGTTTATAAACTTCAGTGATGAGGTTTCCCAGCTTTTGGGAAGATGATCCAAAGAGATTGATGTTTACATCTCAAGACTCTTTTTCTGTACTAGCTGCAGAAAATGCATGGATAATTAACATGAGTCCTGTAATAGGTATGCCTATTGCTAATAGGTTTTGCAGTGTTAAAATCTTAAGATGAGTCCCTGTATGATCACTTTCAGCCAAAACATGCACAGTGGAGTATTTTTTGAACATAGTGTTGGCCTTTTTTCAAATCTGTACAACTCCAAATCCTGGAGAGGGAGCAAAGTACCATTAGAAAAATGATAGTGTGAGAGTTACAGCTTGTCTGTGTTAGCTTCATGGAATAACACTTAAGCTTTAAAGAGAAAGCCAGAGGACTGTAAGATTTTTTCTGTTTTCTTAAATACTCAATTTTTTTTTTGAGTTTGAATACAATTTAGAATTAATAATGTATTGATATGTATGTCAAGCTCTTGATAAATTATTTTCAGTAGTAAAGATGAGTGGCAAAAGACAGTTCAAAAAAATTTCCAGTGGCTTGATGATTTCCTCTGTCCTCCATTTGCTTGATGTATTTTTCTCCTGCTGCTTTTCTTCTGTTGCCCAGTTTGAGGTCTCCAAAAGGCTGATGGCTGAAGCAGGCATTTCTTGTTGTCTTAATAGGGGACAGAAAAGGAGTGGTGCATTTCTTGTTTGTTTACTGTTTGTTTGTGTTCTCATAGTCAATTTAGCAGTAGGGATGCCTTCAAATGTAGGGTATTTTATTTATCTATTTGCAAAGTAGTTTGTAGTAGATGCTTGGAGGTTTGATCCTGCCTGTCCA
Organism: Actenoides lindsayi; assembly: GCA_025331215.1. Taxonomy (NCBI): domain Eukaryota; kingdom Metazoa; phylum Chordata; class Aves; order Coraciiformes; family Alcedinidae; genus Actenoides; species Actenoides lindsayi. The sequence goes on from WTSP01021063.1 coordinate 24,609, forward strand.
CAGTTAATTGTGCCACTCAGAGGAATCCTGGGGAGATAGTTACTCCTTCGAATGCTCCAGTAGTCAGAAGTTATCCTCTAAAGGTTCTATAAAAAGAAAGTTAGAACTAAAACTTTTTCTGATACATAAAAAGGCTGTATTTTTAGCTTTTGTTTAAAGGACAGAATAAGCTACTTAGTTGTATTATGTCAAGCTGCTCTGTGTAGTCATCAGTATCAGGCTGTGACTGCACAGAGACTGCTGAATGTTTTTAGGACGCTGCTCTGACACGGGACTCTGGAAGGTACAGGGTGTGAGATCATTTCTATTCAGTACCCTAAAAAAGATAGGTTTTATTTCCACAGCTTCTGGCAAAATTCAGGTAGGGTTTTCCTGTACCGTGTTTAACCTTGTCTGAGCTTCACATTTCATGATTTAAGTAAATTGCTCTATGAGACTGACTTCAAGCAATGCCTGTAAAATTATCTACCATTTAGACAATTAATTTTTACCCCAAAACACATCTGGGTTTGAACATCAACTCTAAGCGTTGGACATTTCTATTGAAATTAATTTATACACCTGCTAGTGTTAGTTTTTTCGTAGAACAGAATCATTAAGTAACAAAATCATGATTATCTCACCTATATGTATTAGGCCTTTTCTAATAAAGGTGCCAGAGGCTTGGGTGTCAACCACAGCCACAAAAGAGCGCTGGTAGTCTTGCTTTCTAATATTTCTCTTCATCTTTGTTAAGATGGTTCCATGGGAAGATCTCCAAACAAGAGGCTTACAATTTGCTGATGACAGGTACTTGTATTCCTGGTTGAAATGCAGTGGTAGTGAAATGGCACAAAGTGATCCTATTCCTATTAAACTGTGGCAGAACTTCCTTTTATGTTTGAACATACATGAAAGTCTTAGTCTGACCAGCCCCCTGTGGTTTTTACCTCAGCAGAATGGGAAGAATTTTGCCCATGAATGTTGAGTATATTCTCAAGTACAGTTAATTTAATAACTTTCTAATTGACTTTTTAATATGTGCAATGAATTATTTCATCTCTTGCTATCTTTGTCAAAATGTTGTGGAGAATATGCTTTTATATACCTAATGGAAAACATATAAACTTTTTTAGCCCTTTCATTAGAGCAAGTATTTCTTTACTTTAAATATTAGAACAGGAATCGTTAATTTTTGAAAGCATGTTGCCCAACTGGTTTTTTTTGTATGCTCTTATAAAGAGGTAGCAAAGATGTGGCTATATTGCCAGCTACAGCTAAACCATTCTACATTAATTTTGGCAGTTTAGTACAAAGCTCATCTAGTTGGAGATCGCTGTTGGAAGACACCTTATAGACCTGGTGTTTCTTTAAGTGTGCAGTTCTACTTCCACACAGATTAGCAAGATTTCATAAGGGCTCAGGTGTAACACTAGAACAGTAACACTATTCTGTCTTTTCAGTTGGTCAGGTGTGCAGTTTTCTTGTGAGGCCTTCGGATAACACACCTGGTGATTACTCACTTTATTTTCGGACCAGTGAAAATATTCAGCGTTTTAAAATATGTCCAACATCCAACAATCAGTTTATGATGGGAGGCAGATACTACAATAGGTAAGTTCTAATGGTGGAAAGAATAACAACATAAGATCTGCTGCAGAGGGCAATAGATAAGGAGCAGGACAGATGGAGTAAGTTTAAGGGCTTTTTAATTCTTGTATCAGTTCATTTAAAGGGTACTCTGAACGCTGTAAGAAATAAGTCTTTAAATACGTGATGGCTGATGTGATTTCATTGTGTGGACCAGTTGGAAGGTGACTGAAACACAACAAACAGGGTGACGAATCCAGAACAGATACATACAGTGCATGAATGGGTGCAAGATAATGCAACTGTTTATAAGCATTTATGGATATAGAGAGTTCTGTCATTGTGGCTTATCTAAAAATGTTGTGTTTGTCTTCAAGGTGAAAATTTCAGATGTTAAGAAATGCTGCTTCCTGTTTAAATGCATCTGTCTGACAGTTTCCATTAACTAAGAGCTTTTTTTGTATATTAAGCTGCTTCCATAAATGCTCTCAAGGTATCTCCATCTGAAATCTGACGTTAGTTTTAAACTAGAGCTTTACAAAATTGTCCTTGGTAGTACAGTGGTTTTAGTGCTTTCTTACGCTTTTTGTGATTGTAATTGAGGTGAAAGATAATAAGAAAGCAATCTGCTCTTTGTTTGCAGAGTATTAATTACAGTTACAATCTCAATACATTGTAGAGCAAGATTTTTCCATACAAAAGTAATAAGCTGAAGAATAATAAGGAAACGCAAAAAAAAAGGGGAATTTTTTCGTGTGTCAGATATTTTGAATGTCCAGGGATGGAACTGGAATCATGATAACCTATATAAGCAAGAGTATGTCTCCTTGTATTCCAGAAGTAGTCATTGTGGGTGGGCACAGGGAACGAGGTCCTGGGTCCACCTCAGGAATCTCATATTCTGTGCTAGGTAGGAAGACTGAGTATTTTTCCCATGAGCTTTAGTAAAGCATGTAACTTTTTGTGGATCTTTCTGTATATTCCATGGATAACAAATCAGTCCATTAACAATCTTTCTATATTTTCACAGGACAACTGGCAAAGCCACTTCATGGTGCTTGTACCAGGTCTGCCTGGGGTGGAGTTTTATTTTCTTTCCAGCAGCCTACGTGGTGCCATGATTCAGCCTTGTGTCTGAAACCATGTTGATAGCATACCGATGTTTTGGCTTTCGCTGAGCAGTGCTTGCAAAGTGTTGAGGCTTTCTCTGTTTTCCAGAGAACCAAATTGACTAAAGAGATAATCCTCAGCAATAAAAAAACAAAGGGGATGTTTCGTCTTCTGGGGTGGATGTTGCTTGTAAGAGGTGGTGAGCAATTGCTTTTGCATCACTGGTGTGCCTTTCCCCACTTCTTAAACTGTCTTTATCTTGACCCACATCTTTTGTCACACTTGGCTTTTTCTGTTTTCTCCTGTCTCAAGACCAGAGAATGAGCAAGCACTGTGGTTGAGGTCACCCCTCCACATGTTTTGTAATGTCCCCCTCTTCCTCCTC
>WTSP01021064.1:0-68028 GCA_025331215.1 Actenoides lindsayi
CTCAGTCTCTCTCCCTTATTCCCTTTCTCTTCCCCTTTGGGGAGGGAGGGGGGTTAACAGAGAGCGTCTGTTATAGGGCTAAGGGGCTGCCCTGACCCTAAACTGTGGCAGTATCACAGACTAAACATTTTAAAAGCTAGGTCTTCTAGAAAACAGCATCAGTTTCAGCAGCCTGGTCTTTCTCAGCAATTATAGCCCCACGGACACTTACTGTGTACACTTTTTCTAGCAGGCCTTTATGCGCAGCAGCTAAATACTAGAAAAAAGGTAATGTAGACCTTCCTAGCATGACAATTTCTCTCTTCTATTGCAGCCATGGGTAAGCAGTGGAGCTTAAAGCTATATTGGTATTTGAGTTATCACTAAAACTAATGAGTTTTGACCTCAGAGCTATTGATTTATTGAGACTTATTGCTGCGCTCTTCCTGTTGGATAGGAGAAAGAGGAGTTAGCTCTGTTTGTTTCTTGGAGATTCATTAGGGATTCTTTTATTAGTCCTCATATAAATAGGCCTAGAAGATAGCAATTTGAAGAAGAATGATTCTCTGTGGTATTAGGCTAGATTGGCCAGGGCTAGCTCTGTTTGCTCTTTTAATAGCATCAGGGTAAAAAGCACTCTGTGTCATATCTATTGCGGCTCACCCCAAGAGAGGGCGAGGTCCAGTATGGAGGCGGTCAGCAGAAGTAAAATAAAGGACAGCAAGATCTATCACCACTGTGCCAGGAGGTTTTTTGAAACAGGGTTTCAACTGGATGGGTGAGCTTTGTGTGAAGGCCAGACCTTTGGTCCCAGGGGAGACGACTCCTAGCTCTTGGCAACGCACATAAGCTGAGTGGACAAAAAGATTTTGGTTTCACCCCCTCTCCTTAGCTGTCTTATCCTGTAAACCTGCCTTGGATCCAATTTAGGGCTCATATGATTATAGTACTGTACCTCTGTGCTAAGAAATGTGGCAGTTTGCCATTTTAATCTATGTCTAAGCAATTCTTGCCTGCTCATCTGAGCCACATTTCACCGTATCTGAGCTGGGGAATAAGAAGGAAACAATAGATGTGGGAAAGGCAAGCAGAACAGAAATTTCAGCTTTCGGATAATCTGCTCCTTCTTTCAGGCCTTATTTTCCCATTTCAGTTTTACAACTTTACTTGCTCAAGTGTGACCAAACTTGTATTTATTTATTCTTTAAATGAACTCCAGCAAAACATTGCAAATTCAGCTCTTGGAAAGAAAAATACAGTGCAACGTTCACGTGTTTTCCTTCAACATCTGGACACAAATCTCTTCTGTCTCTTCAAGGGCTGCTTTGTTGATGGCATAATTAATTGCTTTAGATAAGTACTTGGCTTCTAAATTTGGCTTTTGTAGTGTTTGTTGCCTCTAAACAGACAAAGGCAGAAGCGCGTTTTATCCTTTTGACTACTTGGTCTTTGTATTCTGAATGCATTTGTGAGATGCAGCTTCCAGGAAAGGACCAAAATAGTTATGTTGCCTTCAGACATGAATAGCTCACACCTGGGGATCCACTTGTTAGGTACTTAGATTGTACTTGTCATGCCTTGTATATTAACAGTTTTCCCCTCTCTTTTTTCTGAACTTAAAAAAAAAAAAAGGTAAGGGTCAGAAACTATCCCAGCAACAAACACATCACTCTTTCATTCTAAAGTATGGGCATGACAAGCCAAGAAAGTTAGATGCAGAGTCCTAATATAAAAATACAAACAGCTATTGGAAAGGATTGACCTTTCTGAAAATATGTATTTTTATTCTTCTGTTTACATCTAGGACTGTTACAGCACCTTGTCCTGTGTTCTGTTGCAGAAAGTCATTGCTCTCCTTGTTTCCATGTAAGTCCAAGATGATAATGACTAATCACATATCTATATGAACAGTAAAACTTTTCAGCTTTCTTGCTGATGGGGCCATCATTCTTCAAAAACTGTGCATGTTTGCAACCCTCTCCCAATAATTTCTGTTTCTAAGATGTAGTAAAATCAAGTTTTTATTACTACTCACTCTCTTACCTGGACACTGATGGGCCTAAATAACCAAATTATGGGAAAATTACGTTATTCCACTTTCAGAGCTATGGAAACTAAAGAAAGAGGTCACAGAACAAATTGAGGTGATAGCCACCTCTAGCTAATTCAGAGATCACATTTGAACTCGGCAAGAAGTTTCTTTGCATAAGAAAACATCTCAGTTTGTTCTTCATAGAAATTCAAGCCTTTCCAAGAACTGATCATTATACATAACATCCAGGTGTTTTCAAATCAGCTTGCTAGCTGGTTGATCCTTTTTTGTGCTAGCCATGCCACAGGTGATCCGTAGCCACACAGTCTGTGTGTGCATTCCTCTATGTATTGTGCCTGAGACAGGAGGTTGCAGAAGCCGAGAGTTCCCACTCTGCACGACATGACGAGCTAATGTAGTCTCATGTGGATTTGGGATAGGTGCTCATTCACTCATCTAAGTTCCTTAATTAAGAATGTCTGTCTGTGATAATCTTTCAGGGGAAGATGCTGAGGCAGTTAATGGTCACAGACCTGGATTCAAAACTTTTTGAGCTTGTGCAGCAAGTTGAACTGCAGTACTATCAGAAGGTTTTCTCATTTCAGAGGATTCATTTATGTTGGGCCAAGAGAGACTGGAAAAAAGGGCCTAAGCATCTTTCTTCATTTGGTACTCAGGTAAAGTACAATGTAATCTTGTTTCTGAGAGCCTTTTTTGGTGGAAGAAAGGGCTGTAGATCCTGCTGAAAAACCCATGCCTTCAACATGGGCTTTTTAACTTAGAGGGAGTACATCTGCTTTAATGTAATTCTAATGTGACACATTAGGAAAAGCAGTTTCACAGGTGGCTGAGAAGTAATTAACATTTAGCTGCTGCAAAAACTTGCGTTAATAAAAGTTAGCCTAGAGGCATATCCAAAAGGAAGCAGGAGAACCGTCAGTGCCGAGTTTACATCTCTGGCATATCATAACACATGATGAGGCAATAAATGTGTTTTGTAATGTCTTTTTTGTTTGATATTGAGGTAATTTACTTTACAGCCTACTATTTTACAGTACTTAATATCAAATTGCGTGTCAATATACAGCAGCAAGATCTGAAAATGACATAATAAAATGTAAGCGGCTGTGAGTTGCATCATAAAGATGACACAAAATGATGTAAACCAAATGATATTTTAAAGTAGAATTACCCAATTTGCTAGAGATATTTACTAGAAGTACTTTGTCTGCATTGATTATTCACAACCCAGACACTTCATAGTATAAATTATAGTATATAACAATATGTTTTCCAAACTAGAGACCTTTTGGTACTGCTGGCCTGTTTCTTGGAAGATTTTATTTTGTGTGATTGATTTTAAACAAGAAATAACCCCTCTTATTAACCACTTGAAAGAATTACAATGCAGAATAATCAAGGTTCTTTCCAATTTTCTTCTTTATTGCTATTCAGATGGGGGAAAGTTTACTAAGAATCATCCTTCACTGCAAAGAAAACTGTTGCAAATTCCCCCCACTGCCCTACCCCTTTCCCTCCCCAAAAAGAAAAAACAAAACAAAAAGAAACAAAGAAATATTCAGAATGAAGAATGAAGGATTTTAAGAATGGAAATTCAAAAATTTGACAGTTGTATGTGTGAAGGGGTGTTGAGTGAGAGTCATTAAACCTTGACTAGAATACAGTAGTCTGTAGGAAAAGTTGTATTTTACTTAGCCATCAGTCTTGAGACAATTGTCAGTCCTGGCAGTATTTGTGGATAGAGCTTACACAGTTCCATTTTTCTCTGGTTATGCCTCCATAAAGCTTTCTTAATCGGTGGAAATTTCACATGTGGCACTGCTGCAATGAATTTGTGAAATGGTCAGTTAAATGAAGCCATTGTTTGTAAGCATTTGTAGTATGTCTTAAAGGTTTCTCAGTGAGGTTAAGAAGAAATTATAAAATGTCTGGAATTGTTGACTGGTACAAAAAACTAAGCTGCAGTGTTTTATTTTCTGGACAGAGTATGTAAAGCTTCTAAATTATTAAAAGCTTGCTTTGTATTTCCCTTTAAATCTCCTGTTTTACATTTTGTTTTGTAAGAAATCTGCAATTGCTGTAGCCCCCAGCTGTAGTTTACTAAAATATTTTTCAGCTGGTAAATTGTTATGGGGTTTCTGAATGTAAGTTTGACAATAAAAAAGTCTTCCATTTGTTAAGAAAGCAAGCACACTTTTTGGAATAAAGTAGCTAGTACTTTCTGAATATACTATGTGACTGTAGATACATCTGTAGCATGTTACACTCCAAGGGTTTCATTCCACATCACGCTGGGTTTTTTTTTTTATGATTGCAGATCTCACCAGGTTGCTTCTGTGGTGGCTATTTCCACCTGAAGATGCATTTAAGTTTTCAGCTTGTTCTACCAGTTTCAGCTTTTGCATCTTAAAAAGGTTCAGTATCTGTGACAAAGGATGAAATTACACCTCATCAGGGTGATGTGCTGGTGAGTTTTCTTCATAATGTCAATGCTTTTCATTAAAAGCTAGGCTTCCTGCTACTGTGTTCTCTTTCTCCAATGGTGGAAATGAAGCAATGCATATAAGAAGAGCAGAAGATACTTAAGCAGCTGCAAACATAGTCCTTTCTGTTCATACTTCTAATTTGTCTTTTGATTTCCTTCACAAGCAAAAGTATATCTTGACTGAGGAAAATACAGAGGAGATATTAGAAAGCAACTTAAATCTGAGAAGATAAAAAAATAGGGCAAGCTTGTTTTCCTAAAATCCACATTCATGTATTTCTGATGTTAACATGGTTCTTTTTAATCCTCAAGTAATAAGTCTCAGAAAACAACATTGTGCTGTAGAGACACTTTCAAGGTGTTATATTGTTATGCAGCAATATATAAAGTGCTTTTTATGGCATTATTTTATAAAGGTACCTTGATAGTTCTTCATAGCCAGTTTCTCAGAGTATCAAACTGTTGCTTTATTCAGTTGATAACACTTGATTTCTTCAATTTTGTTTAGCAAAGCTTATAGAAAAATAACGGAAAATTCCAATGCAGGAAAATAAGGATAAATTGCTGAATATTAGAGAATCATGTTCTTCTGCCTCCAGCAGTAGTTGACAAGCTGGAGAGCTGTCCCATCCCCTAAATTAGATTGAGACTGTATTGATGCCTGATTACTGCTAATGAAGCATCTAAAATTTTTCACATAGGTTGGTGCTTCAGGCTACACATGAAGGAAGGCTCAGTGTGCCTTAAGAGTCCTACAGACAGATATTATTAACTCCTTACATTATCAATTCATATTAGACAATCTTCTGAAGAGCTACAGGTCAGTATATATATATATATATGCCCCATTACATCCTTGCAAACTAAATCACAGGCACAGATATTAAGTGCTGAGTAAATAAATAAAAGAACAATGTTACTATTTAGCTATTTTTCAGTTATATTCCTACCTGCATGTGTCTTGATTACCTAATAAATGATAAATCCATAGGATATTCCTGATTCTATACGACTTTTAAATGTGGTAAGTAATTAATTTATTTGCAAGTGAAGTAGTTCTGCTAGCACACTCCAAACATTCAGCAGCAAGTTATTGATTCAGCATAATCTCTATAAAAAAAGCCAACACTCAAATAAAAATTCATGTCAGATTCTCTGTAATGCAACTTTTGTGAAAGAAATGCTCTCTGTATTGCATTGAAGCTGTCATTTAATTGCACACCAAGCCATTTCACAATCTTTTCCTGCAGCCTCACATATGTGTTGAACAGGACATGCAAAAACATTGAAATAAGCTCAGGGGGCACTGTGTGTCTCAAGGAAGATGATCAGGCACAGAAAGCAAACCTCTGCTGTCTTTGCCAAGATGGAAGGAGCTAGTTTAGTTATGACTCCTCTTCATCCCTTCCAGGAGATACAAATGCCTTATAATTGACACAGCAGAACAATGAGAGGATGTAAAGTGTTTGTGGAGTAGCCTGGTCTCTGCCCACAGTGTTGAGCATGACCCTCTCTTCTGCAGCACTAGGAGAGCCATCCTTGCTGTGCCTGGCACCCAGGAAAGGAAGCCAGAGTGGTGGTGAGTCTCCTTGACAACTCATGTCCTCAAGTGTAGAGCAGCCTCTGAACTTTGCAGAGCACTTGTCAGTCCTATTCTGTATCACTGTTCAGCTGCTTGAATGTAAAGCTGTAACAGGAAACCATGGGAAGGTTTAGATCACAGCTTGCAGTCAAGAATAGTTTGGTGAAACCCAAGTGTTGTGAATTCAAGTATCTTAAGAGCTGGTGTGGCATGTGCTGTGTGATGTTACAAGGATTCTGAATATGAGCACAGGCTGTCATTGCTTTAGTGCATGTTAGATACATCATACCTTGGTACATAACTAAACAATCAAACAGACCCATTTAAAGCAGACAAATTAGAACAGTATCTCTGACTGTACTTGTGTCAGTATATTTGAAACAGTCTATAGTCTGTGAAATGTACTGAGGAGGCCCTTTCAATTGATTAGCATAATATGATAGATTTATTAATATTTGTGATCAGTATTGTTTTCTAGCATCCTCTAACGTGGAACACGGTGTGCCTAATATATTTTGCCTACAAATCTGACTTATTTATTCATGCAGAGCCTACGTGGGTCAGATTTGCTGCTGTGTTGCTATACTCTGCTGCTCAAGCAAAGGTGTGTAATCAGAGAGTTTTAGATATCTCCTGGCAAAGCAGGAGCAGTACATGGGTGCATGACAAATCCATCAAATACATCTCACCTGGAAACAAATGGCAGCCCTTTTGTGCCTGACCTAAGCGCTTGCAATGCGATCAAGTTCGGCACTGGTGGAACCAGGGTGGGTCTGCTCTTTGCAGTGACTACAGATATATTCAGTATAGATTCACTGTGCTTTTCTGCTCCCCTGGATGCCCAGCCGAGCTATTAAGCAGTAATCTCTGGTTGATTGCCAGGTAGGACATAGTTTGTTACCTGGAGATCAATATCCTAGGCTGGAGGAGCAGTGCTAGTGGTTTAGCACTTTTGTGTGAACACAATTAATTCCACAGGTGAGCCCTGTGTTTAGACACATTTTTCATCCTTGATCTACCTAAGAACTTCCCTGCGAGGGATTATCCTCCCTCGTCACTGACTAATTTGACAACAGACTTTATCCATGTCCTTTCAGACAGAGATGAGAGACGTGGAGCTATCTGTTGGCATTCGGAGTTTTGTAGTGTTTTGTTTGTTTTTTTTCTTTAAATGCCTTTATAGCGTAAACTCCATTATGAAGTACACAAAAGAAGCCCCCACTGCAAGTATTCTAATCAAAGGAGAACTCCCCTGGTGCTACTGAGGACAGAAATTGTGATGAGCTCAGTTCTGCTTTGAATTAGTAATTGACTTTTTCTAAAGAACACCTACTAGGAATCTTGAAGTTTTATGGCAAATGCTAAACAGCAGCTGTTTCCTAATTGAGTTCCCCATTCTATGCTCCTCACAAATATCTCTTTTGAATAATAAGCTGGAGACACTTCCAGTTAAAAGCAGTGCAGATCAGAGGAAACTATGTTAATGCAAGAGGATAGGCCTTCAGCTCAGAAAAGCCATGAAATTTATGGGTGAATTTTAATAATTCTCTCTTTAAAGTTCTTTTATATGTTGGTATTTCCATGACTTGTCTTATGGCATGAGAGGCTGACATGCTGTTGTGAGCATCCTGTGATAAATAGCTGCTTATTGGCACATAGAGAAAAAAAAGTAATTACAGCATTAATACAGAGTTTTATGTCATTAAATCACTATTTGGATCTAAGCATAACTTACATTTTAAAAATATAATTATCATTAGGGAATCATCATTGATGTTCATCTTGCTGATTCAAGAAAATTACTGGTAACAAGACTTTCTTCTGGAAGGAATCAGGCCCTTTGTGCCACATTTTCAAGTGGACAACAGCTGCTGTGTATAGGCAAGTACACATGCACACTTCTTTGCCTGCATTTTTAATATATTTCATTTTATTTCGCCAGTTTCACTGGCTTGTGTGGTCCAGTGTAGAAATGCATACATGGTTCTTATTCTAGAATAAACGTATAGTGTTATTCTTTGGTGTTAATACTGTCTAGGTGTTTAAAAAACATAAAGACAGAAAAAACCCTCAAAATGTTGGTGGGAATAATACTTAAAAAGATAGGAAAGAAGAAATAGGTTACAATTTTGAAGATGTTCTCTCTGAATAAATAATTTAACACTTTAAACAAGTGGCCTGATTTTCAGCCAATTTGGGTATCACAGTGTAGGTTTGGAAATGGAATTAAAAGTTGCATTAAGATTTCTGCGTGGGCCTAAAAAATATTTTGGGGGAAGACAAAGGTGGTTGCAGAGGCGAGTACTCCTGAGTATTACATTTTGATCAGTGTATGATTTTGAGCCAGATGAAACAGCCATGACATCCTGGATCAAGTTTAATCCACAAATGTTCCATACCAAATAGCTGGATTTAGGTTTCAACATGCAAAAGACTTAAAAGAGAACCTTGATGCCATTATTGATGCACAGGCAAAACCTACACTTGCCTGAGATGGCTGGTTCCAGCAGTGACCAGCAGACAGGAACACTATGGAGACTGAACCACATTGTCTTTATGGATGGCCTGAATTCACCATGCCTGTAAGTGTGTTCTGCACTTGCCTGGGACAGCAACAGGACCCTTTGCTAAGGGACAGCATCACCCTATACCTAAATGGTGAGGAATGCTTCAGGACGTGCACTGCACATGCAGCTGGCCAGCACAGCTTTTGGGCTACTCTTACATTGCTATCTAATTATGACTGAAAACCATCTCCATTGAAACATGTCTCGTTGGATGTTCAGTGAACACAGTGTGATAAATTGCTGCTGGGTTAGAGGTCTGGTATCTTTAACATTTATCCACCTTGGTGTGAATGACTTTAGAAAGCACGTGGCAACTGGGGCTCTGGTTTCAAAGGGGACTGCCTGTGTGAACAAGGGATGGAGGACCTGCCTCTGTGTGAACTTTTGAGCAAGGAAGCGTTTTGAATTAAACTGTCTTTTCCATCATCTAATTTTCTTGCCTTGGGAATTCAGATGTGAACTGACCCTAGTCCATTATGCTAAACATAAATTCCCTAACAGAATTTTGAAGTTCTTTCCACATTTAAAGAGGAGGTTCAAAAAAATATCCTGAAGGGATTCTGGAGAGATACATTTTGGAAACTATAGGAAAAAGCAGGCAAGAGATTCAATATCCAAATGAATCTTGTACCAAGGAGGGCAATATTAACAGTGATTCAGAATAACAATCATGTCAAATTGTGCTAACGGGCAAATCAGCCTCCCTGTGCAGTTACATACAGGTATGTATTTATTTATAGGTACATACGTGCACTTTTACATGTATGCAGACAAGCGTAGAAACAAAATCTGTTGTCTTTTTTTGTTTTGTTACGGGAACATTAATATTTGAACCTTTTCTAGCTTATAAGGATATGGAACTTGCTAAATAGCTGTTATCCCCATGCAGGTAGTGGCTTTCACTTATGACATCCTAACGACGATCCCCCCATCAGGTTTTACATAAACAAGTCATTGCACATTTTATAACAGTTTCCAAAACGTAAATTATTTACACAGAGAGAGCTTATTGCTTAGCTGGGTGATTCCGGTGTCTTATAAATACTTTAGTAACGGGAATAAATAATTTGTGGGCATTTCTTTTTAAACCAGTTACTATGAAACCATTTAATATTCAGAGTAAATACATTTTAGGGCTTGTTGGCATTTCTTGAATGGATGTAGGCTCATTTATTGCAGTGTCTATTCTCCTAGTTTTTAAAACTAGCAGGCAGAAAGCGCCCGAACTAAACAGAAACATTTCACAACAATTAAGGCCTTGTTTCAGTGATGTCCTTAAGCTGCATTCATAAATTTGAGCACATTCTGGACCTCACCCAACTCATTAAAGGCTCAGCACAAGCTTAGGTACTGCTGAATTCAGTGAGAGTTAGTATGTGCTCAAGTGCTTTCCTGAACAAAAGCCTAAACTTTTTCGAGGCTTCTACAGCCTCTAAAACCCCTCCCTGGAGGCAGATCTTATGCTGCAGACAGAACATGCTGCAAGTGCTATTGCAGACTTTCTCATCTTTGCTGGAAGCTCCTGCGTTCAGGGAACTTAAAGGAGGAGGGGAGGTGTGGAGTCACTCTCATATTTACCTTTTCACAGCTTTTCTCAGGTGCAAAGCCCTGTGTGCTCGAGGAGAGAGAGACCATCGGATGTCAGCAGATCTGGCAGAGAAGAGCTTGCTGCTGTGTAGTTTTGCACTTCACATCATCTGTGCAGACCAGAATGACCAGGCACTCCTCCTTGCACAGTTCTGGGTGTGCTTGATCAATTAGAAAGAATCCCAGGACGCATCTTGATTCTGTGATAGTTGCTATCCTTTTTCTGTGTTCTTCAAGCATTTATAATAACTCATTCCAGAGGAATTCAAGCTGGATTTGTAGTGCTAAGTGGGAATTTAACTTGACTTAACAATCAGAAACTTAGCTGTTGACCTTTTGTCAGTGAATGTTAGTTTTTCAGCTTGAGTCTTTCCTACGTTTTCATAATATCCATGAGTTTTACCCTTCTTTTGTCTCTTTCATGCTTCTCCCAGCCTTTTCTGAACTTTTTCTTTTGTACTTACAGTCTCTTCTAAATACTTCATTATACCTTTCTGTTTCCACCACTGGCAGATGCCTTGCAAAATTTAAGATAGAATATAAATACATCAAGTATGTTTAAAAGTTAATAAAAAGCAACACTCCCCCAATCCAAAACAAAAAACCCACCACTCTCCTCAAAATAAACCCCCAAACCCAACAACCTGAACCCACCTATTTGTATTACACCTGTCCCCTCCCCATCCTTTTTTTTTTACTCCCCTCATTTGTTTTCCTACTATGCCAACAGAGCATTTGGCTAAATCTACTTCTTATTCTGAAATAAGAAGAAAAGATAGAGTTCTCTTTCTTTGATGAAGTGATTGGACTAATACTCTTCCAAAAACAGTGATTGAAACATTAAAGTCAAAGTAGTGTAGGAACAGCTGATCTGTATCCATATCTCACAGTTATAAACTGACAAAATAACCAACTCATCTATCCACGCTGATGCCTTGGGGCATGTTGGCACACAGATAATTAGGAAGTTATTTTCCAAGAGAAGGTCACTGTGTTTTATGTAGCCTGAATATGCCAGACATTAGGACTGCCAGTGATTTAGCTAAAGGCATGAGCCAATGATCTGCTGGCTGAGAGGGCTCATCATTGTTATGAATTCAACACTAAATGTGATGAGATGTTAGGACAATTAGGGTGATGATATGCTCCTTCACAAGTGTGTAGAGAAATCATTCTGAAAAGGGAAATTGATGAAATCATTAAAGTGAACGTAAACTTGAACTGGGTTTGTAAATCCAAGAGGAATTTCCAGTGCAGAATTGCTGGATTGGCCTATTACATTGTACATCACTCATAAATGCTTAATAGAATCACCTTTTGATCATTAACTCAACTATTCTTACATATTGTTTAAGTGTAGCTGATTCTTTGCTTTACTCACTTGGCTTTTGATCTCAAATTACTTAATGTGCATCTGAGGAAAACGTAGTGAGGGCTTGAAGGCACAGTATGCTTTAATTAAGGTTAAGATGGTTTAATGGTAGTTTCCTACCTGATTATCCTTTTTTTAGAGGCTATAATGTAAAAAGAATGAAAGACAAACAAATGAAGGTTAGTAGAAATAACTCTAATATACTAAATAAATAAAATGTTTCCATTTTAAATTGGAATCTTCCATATATATAATTTCTATATGGAATATTTAAATTTTTTTAAGATTAAGGCCTGTCTTGTTTTATAGTACCATTAAAAAATTCGAGGTCTGATTTCCATTTAAGGAAAAATTTACTTGTAATATCAATGCAAAATACTACAGCATCTCAAAAAAACCCAAAAAACCCCCAAAAGAAAAACAGTAAAATTCTAACAATAAATTTCCTTCATAGTTACACAGTGAAACAAAAAAAAAAGGAATATTTAGAAATAGTTTACCTATGAAATCCAGTGATTTCAGGTACTCATGGAAAAAGTTGTTTTGTTAGCCTAATTGCTCATGGGCATTCATATTGAATGTGTTTGCTGAATGTTAAGTTCTTCTTGAACAAAATGAGGGACTTTTAGGGGCTGTACTGATCTGCTGGATAGTTCAAGGTACAGTGATATGCTATGCATGGTTTATGATTTATTAACTGGCTATCTACTGGCTTATCTAGTTTGGTTTCTGAGAGGCAAATTCTGTAATCTGAGGCTAATATTAATGTCCAGTTAAAAATTTCACCAAGATCCTGTCAAATAACTCTTGCAATGTGGATGTGGTGGTCTTTGTGCTATGAGAAACAACAAGTGTCACTGAAATTATCTGTTAGAAAGTGCTGCTCTTTTTCAAGAAGTTTGGTAAGAAACTTGTCTACTCAAGGGACAACTGAAATAACAAAGAGTCGTGTCAGGGTGCAGGAGACAATGGCCCTTCTGTAGTGAGCTCAGGCATTTCAGGAAATGTCTGCTGACTGTCGTGTTTAGAGCAGGGGTAGCCTTTTTCTTTGATTTATGGAATGCAAAGAACTGTCCTAGACTATGATATTAAACACTACATTAATGTACAGGAGATAATCATTAGGAGTTGTAAAAGCAATCAAAACGTAGCCTATACATTTGAGAGCTTATGTCAAAGACATTTGCCTTGCTCCAGACAGATGCTTTTGAAACTTGGTCTGTCTTCCAAATATTATATAAATTATTGATGTTAAACTCATGAAAGAAAACTATTATTCTGGTAGATGTGGCATTGCTAACTTTTCCTAAACCTCAGACTTTGTGAATGGTATTTATAATTCTATTTATCAGAGCTGCCTAGTTTTTACCTCATAATACACAGAGGTACATTGGTTTATTAACAGTTCTTTTCAAAGATGATGGCCTTTACTTACTGTGAAGAAAGTTAAGAAACTCGGTTTTCCATAGTCTTCCTCAGGTGAGCTATGAAAGGAAATATTTTCTCCCAGTATTACAGCTTGTACTGGTTATGTCTTTATTTATCCAGTTGTGACCTTACGAACAGCAGTATTTTTCCTCTTGATTATGAAGACAGATTGCTGTAGATCTCCTTTTGGGCATTATAGCAAATACAAAATGCAGCAGTGTCTCAGCTTCTGGCTTGGAACAGTTGTGACCATGATATGTTTGCTCTGTTTGCTGTAAATAGGTCTTTTTATAAAGAAATTGGTGACATGATGAATAACTGTCAGATTTTATTTTTTTTTTAAAGTGACAGAATCACAGAATGGTAGGGGTTGGAATGAACCTCTGGAGATCATCTAGTCCAAACCCCCTGCTAAAGCAGGTTCTCCTAGAGCAGGTTGCACAGGAATGTGTCCAGGTGGGTTTTGAAAGTCTCCAGAGAAGAAGACTCCACAACCTCTCTGGGCAGGATGTTCCACTGCTCTGTCACCCTCATAGCAAAGAAGTTTTTGCTCATGTTCAGCTGGAACTTGCCATGTTCCAGTTTGTTTCCATTGCCTCTTGTTCTATCACTAAGCACCACAGAAAAGAGACTGGCCTCATCCTCTTAACACCCACCCTTTAGATATTTATAAGCATTGATAATATCCCCTCTCAGTCTTCTCCAGACTGAACAGCCCCAGGTGTCTCAGCCATTCCTCATAAAATAGATGCTTCAGTCCTCTAAACATCTTTGTAGCTCTCCATTGGGCTCCCTGTCATTCTTGAACTGGGGAGCCCAGAACTGGACACAACACTCCAGATGTAGCCTCACTAAGGCAGAGTAAAGGTGGAGGAGAACCTCCCTCAACATCCTAGCAACAGTTTTCTTAGGTCACCCCAGGAAGCCATTGGCCTTCTTGACTGCAAGGGAACATTGCTGATTCATGATTAACTTACTGTCCACTCCAGAGGACTCCAAGGTCATCTCTGCAAAGCTGCTTTCCAGCAGGTAGCCCCTAACCTATATTGGTGCATGGGGTTATTCCTCCTCAGGTGCAGGACCCTACACTTGCCCTTGTTGAACTTCATTAGTTTCCTCTCTGCCCAACTCTCCAGCCTGTCCAGGTCTCATTGAATGGCAGCACAGTGTTCTGGTGTGTCAACCACTCCTCCCAGTTTTGTATCATGAACAAGTTCTATACTCTATCCCTTCATCCAGGTCATTGATGCACATGTTGAAAGAGACAGGACCCAGTACTGACTCCTGGAGAACACTGCTGGCTACAGGCCTCCGACTAGACTCTGCACTGCTGATAACAACCTTCAGAGCTCTCTTTTTCAGACAGTTTTCAATCCACCTCACTGTCCATTCTTCTAACCCACACTTCCTAAGCTTACCTATGAGGATGTTATGGGAGACAGTTGTCAGAAGCCTTGTTAGAGTCAAGGTAGACAACATCTACCGATCTCCCCTCATCTACCTAGCTATTCATACCATCATAGAAGGCTATCAGATTGGTCAAGCATAATTTCCATTTGGTGAATCTATGCTAACTACTCTTGATAACCTTCTTTTCCTCCATATGCTTACAGGTGACCTCCAGGATAAGCTGTTCCACCACCTTTCCAAGGATGGAGGTGAGGCTGACTAGCTATTTTCCTAGGTCCTCCTCCTTGCAGTTTTTGAAGACTGGAGGGACATTGCCCTTCCTCCAGTCCTCTGGCACCTCTCCTGTTAAGTCATTGATAAGTAGGAGAGGTTACATTTTAAACTCTTTATGAAAGTTTACCTGCCTCATTCTTGTGCTTTTTTCATGTCCTTCATAAAAACATTCAGTGAGTAAATCAGAAATCTAGAAGTAGGCAGCTGAGTGCATCCATTGTTGGTGAAGGATGGTTAGTAGCATTGTAGCAAAGCCACTGTGGATATTTTGGTTTTTTTCTTAAGCTGTGCTTGCTGGTAGGATTTGCATGAAGAACGATATTTGGGAGATCACCCAACGTGAGCGGCTTAGAAGTCATAGGTTTGGTTGGAGTGATGGATGAGACTGGTCAAAAAGCTACTGGCACAAGTATGTGAAGATGGAGAGCTTCTTCATTCCTGGCATCAGGTACAGCAGTGCTGATAGTGAGCAGCATAGCTATAACATGTAGCAAGTTATCTGGGCTGGGGAAATCCTCCAGGACAGGAGCCAGATAAGCCCAGATTCTTTTCTCACCCTCAGGCAGGGAAGCAGAGGAGCCTGAGCAGAGACCTGTCCAGCTCTGTACTTCTTGCCTGAGCTCATTCCCTTCTCTGAGCAGCGAACTCACTGAATCCAGGGTAGTGTTTGATACAGAGATGACATAAAAGAGAGTGGTTCGGTTGAAAGGGTTAAATGCCACTGCTTCTTGGAAGGGGAGTAGCAGTGTGTGCTGGCATTTTCAGCACAATGGTGTGGCCAAGTAAGGAGGGAAGGGGTGGAAGGAAGGATGCCAGGATAACTTGGAAAGCTGGTCTAAAGCCCTGGTCTAAATTTACCTATAATGATTATTAGGGATTTATAGTGTTAGCATTTAACCAATATGATCATTTTACAGAAATTTTAAATCTATCTTTAGTTAATCTTTTTTTTGGAAAGGTTAGCTTTAATAGTGCATGTATTTAAATAGCTCCAACTTTTCTGGACTCAGAGTGCTATATTTAGTACATTTGAGAGTATTACTTTTGGTATTTTATTTGAGTTATGTGCAGACCTGAATGAACCTCAGGGATGCCCTTATCCTTCTGTGATGTTTTGAAAGATTGGCCTTAGATTTCAGTGCCTATAGATTTGATCAATTATTTCCATTTTATAGTGCTAGTATTACATATATATTTCCCAGTTCACGTGTGCTGAATTCGTTATTGATCTTCAGAGTAATGCAAACAGTATGCATTTATTTACGTTTATATGTATGCATGAGAAGGTAACTAATTTACTTGTTATTGAATTGTTTTCTTTTTTGTTCTGTCAGAATGTTCAGCATTACGTTTTGTTATTTATGCAGTAATTTTAGGATGAAAGTTATAAAACCAGAATGTTAGTAAGCTTATTTTTGCTGTCTTAGTAAATCTTTCTGTAAGGTAGATGCCTTAAATGATAGTCTCTGCACCTGTCTTTTTTTTACAGGGGATTGTAAAATAAAACATATTTTTTAGAAGTACAAAGCATAAAAGAATTTACCTCAGCATTCTTGACATCAGCATAAAGCCTTTGCAATAGGTCTGGATTCAAAATGATGAGGTATCAATCTGTTTCTCAGGTAGAGGAAAAAAAAAAAATCAAGAAAAAAACCCCCCAAATTCAAAGCCAAACTTCTCAAGCCATTTGTGTGTGCTAACGTCTGAGTGGTTGGAGTTACAGATGTTACTAAACCGTGGAGATAATCAAGATTCAGAATGAGTTTCTGCTGTCTCATAGACCATATGTACGCGTGTACTTGCTCTTGGACGCGCATGTAGATGGTTTGCTCATTCATGAGCCAAGTTCTACACAAGCAAAAGAAAGCCTCTCTGCCCTGTTCCTCCTGACAGCCTGCCTGGTGTCTGGAGGGACAGCCATGCATACTGTGTACAAAGATTGTGTTTACATCTTGTTGGTTTATATTACAGCGCCGCATAGAAGCAGACAGAAAAGTTAATTTTGTATCACATGACCTTTTTTCTTTTATTTTTTTCTGCTGTTATTTTTGCATAGATGTGCATACATCTATGTTTGGGTTTTTTACGTACAAGATGAGTTTGGTGTGAAACTCAAAAATTTGTAGTATCTTTCGCATGATTTTCAGTGGGTGTTGCCAGAAATGGCAATCTTATTTGTAAACACAGAAGAAACAGATTAGTTTTCATACAGAGTTGCATAGAAATGAACAAAATGAGCTACTGTGTATGGCTATTAAAATGCAATAGATTACTCATAAGAGTCTGTATTTTTAGTAGCTCATTTAAGATGTGGGGGATATATTGTGCCATAGTTTATATAGCAGCATGTGTAATAGCTGTGATTCCTCTTGCTATGATTGTTTACATTCCTTTGAAGTCTGAAAGGTCTGTTTCGTGATTGCCTGGATATCTACTTGTATCCAGTAAAATCTGATTTTTCTTAAATGTAATGGCACTCTCTCATTCTAACACAGATTTCTAAGCATTTTGCAAAGGAAATATAGTTCCCCTTATCTCTATGCTCATTTTACAAAGATATTTTAATTAGGAAGAGAAGTATTTCTTTGAAGTTCTGGATTTAAACTCTGAAAATAGAACAGAATCACTTATGCCCTTTAAAATAATTCCAATGTCCAATATTTGTTTTTACTCAAATCATTGATTTCAAACCAGAAAGTAAATAAAAGTGAATATTTAGAAATTTGGGTAAGTATATACACTTCTATGTTAGGATGATAGATCCTTAAGAAATGTGGTATAAATTTGGTAGATGAGAAATGCATTCAATCATTTGACATTTAGCAGTGATTATTTAATTTTAAAGCATTTACAGTGCAATTTGTGACAATCATAATAAATTATATCACATAGGCAATTCATTTTTTAATTACAAAGTATTGTGAAGAGAAGTACATTGAATTAACACTTTTGTTTCATTTTCATGTCTGTTACAAAAGGAAAAAACCAACTTTGTAATAAGTGACATGTTATAATGAATTCTTTTTATATTCAGAAGAAGGATTTTACTGTCTTTTGATAAAGAAGTAGTATATAATTTAATAGTTTGGGTTTTTTTTCCTGTAACTTAGTAGAGAGCTACCAGAGGTCAGTGTTTGACAGAGCCATTCAGCCAGTTATGGGTAGGGATCTGGCTTTAACTCCTCTGCCTGCAGAATCTCAGTGTTGGTGATAGAGATGGTTTCTCTCCCCACTGCTGATGGTTTTGGGAACATGACCAGAATGCAAAAGCTGAAGTGTGCATCTTCAGACAGTTTGAAACCTAGGTTTCCTAGAAACTAAGGCCAAAACCGTGGCTTGCACTGAGCAAGGCACTGAGGTAGCAAGAAAGCATCCCTGTGAGGCAGGTGAAAGAGATATTTGTATCATAGCTACCTCCTCACTTCTTTCAGAACTCAAATAGTCTTCACTGCTCTCTCTCCTCTCTTGCTGTGTGCTCTTTAGGTAGGATTTAACACCTTGGATTCAGGCAGATCCTCTTGTGTGTGTTGTCATCTTGCTGTTCACCACTGAGGCCCCCCAGTTCTGCAAGGCGACTCTGCCTTAATGGAAGAGACAGTTGGGCCTGTCCCTTAAGCAAGGCAGAACTGTTTCATCTCCCCGAAAACAAATTCTGTGTACCTTTAATACGTAGACTCTATCTGTTTATATGACTCCATTTGTGCCTCAGAAAACTATTCTTTGGGAAGCTTGAGTTTCAACCTTTTTGCCTCTCCGTTATCCGTACACCTGGAACACAGGACAGTACTCCACAGGTTTTGTGACTAAGCAGGGCTGTAGAAAAGCACAGGACAATCATTAACCTGGAATACAGAGGTCCCAGACAGCATGCTCCTTACCCACCCTTGCCACACGTGTCTACCATTGCCTTTGAGTCCATTTCAGTGCAGACCACTGCCAAGGCGGAGATGCCTGCTCAGATTAGGTCACCCATGTCTTCCCCTGTGGGGCTACCCAGTCTCCTCTGAAATCCCTATGTGGATTTTCTTGGGAGAGAACTGACAGCGAGTATGTTGCATCTTATAGCTCCTGTGCTTTGGGCATGCCCTCTGTCCCTGCTGACTTCAGTCTGAGCTTTAGGGATCTTGAGAAAACAAAAGCCAGACCCTAAGGGCAAACATGAAGCGCTCAATAGTAGATGTCTGTTCCGAACAGCCGCATCAGCGACATCTAGCCTCTTCAGCAAGCTCTCCTCTGAGCTTAGTTGCTTTATGCATCTAAATCTCCATCAACTAGCCCTCCATTATGCAGGTTTCACCTCAGTTTACTTGGAAAATAAAACCAAATACCATATTTATTGTACCAATGAGTAATGGCTTGAGATTTTGCTTCTCTATTCATGCCTAATGACTTAAATAGCACATTTGCTAAGCTGTAGCATCTTTGTTTTTGATGTCTTTTCCCTTCCCTCTCACCACCTTTTGCTGTGAGAAGGTTGAGGCTGACAAGCAAGGCATCACCAGTGCTCAGTTATGTGCCAGGGTTCAGAGTGACAAATAATGCATCTTAAAAACATGTAGGTGAGCAAAGTAACATGTGCTTCCAGGATGAAAACCCTTCCTGAAAGGCTGGCTGACAAATCCAATATGTGTGGCAAACAGCTCATACCTGCTACTGTGGGTTGCAAAAAAGTTTCTTTCTTCACATCCTGTCATTAGTAAGTGGAAGAATTCAGGTAGTTCTCTTTCTTTCTTTCTCTTTTCCTACAGTCCTTCCATCTCTTTCCATTTGAGATGAAGAGCACCTCCCCTGCTCGTGAACTGAAAAGAGGGTGAGTGAGTGAAGAGATCATGACAGCTCCTCACTACCCAGCCTTGGAAGATGAGAAGACATGAAGAATCTGGTGACAGCTGAGAATGAGAAGATAAAGTTGCTATATGGAGCTAATGGTAAGGACAGATGTCAGGACTGTACTGATATGGGAGTTGTGCAGTGCAGGGAACTGCCTAATAATCTAGGACTTCTACTTTTTCTAAGCCCTACCAAGTGCTTAGTTGTAGCTGGAGTCACTGGGTTTGAAGAATGTGGTCAGGAAATAATGCTTGTCAGGACAAAATCTAAATATTTTTATTTTCTTTCTTGTAATTAAAGAAAATGAAAAGGCCATATTTTGTCCTCACATCAAGTGTGATGCTGGAATTGTTTTATTGCCAATGAAGAAGGGCAACTTCAGGCTTTTTCCTTGGATACCCCTAAGCGACCCACTAATTGGCAATTATGTGTATTTGTGTGACTTCAGTCAGTTACCTTGGATTGATGATATCATCTGGTTGTTTTTCTTCTGTGACATGTTTGATGGCTACAGTTTTGATACCTTTTAGCTCTAAAATTATTTATATTTTAGGGGTAGATTCTGACTTTAAGTTCTGTTGAGTATATCTTAAAGACTTCTGCACTCATAACCGATGAAAATATATAATGAAGATGGATGTTATGGATTAACAAGGATAACTGTAGGAGAAGAAAATCTATCTAATAATGTGAAGGATGTGAAAAAAATTGGAGCTGCTCTGGCTTCCTCCATTAGTACTAGACTCTAGCAAGAAAAAATACCAGCAAAGTAGGGCTAGAGAAAAATGGTGAGGCTTGTGATGATATGCACCAGTTGGACCATTCTGACACTACCATTTGACTATGTCATTGTGAAAGAGTGTTGCCAATTCCAGTGTATGTGTATGGACAACTTTTATGAATTTTCTGAAACAAAGTAGGAATAACTAGTTCTGTTGCTCTGATGATGTATCTTCTTTTTCTAGGAATCCACTTGGTGTCACCTGCTCTGTTTTTTTCAGTGTATAACATTTTGAGAGGGAGAGGTGCACGCAAAGTGTATTTTTCAAGAGATCAGTAATTTATTGCCTGAATTTTACATAAAACATATTGGTGTGTCACGGAGGCAAAAGTATTTATATATATATTCATTGAGGCTGAATGTTTAAAACTGAAAATAAGTACCATCTCATTTAATTAAGAATCATAAAACATAACACTAAACAAAATGCTTTGTAAATGCTGCAGGAAATGGAAAGTGGCCAAATTTTTGTAAATTTATACGTGGCCTGTAGTCTATGTTAGGCAAAATTCCTCTGAAATTTCTGGGAATTCTGACAAACTAGAATTATGTGGGAAAAATTTTGTCAATTTTGAACTTAATAGAAGAGTCATATTTGCTAGAACAGCAGCAACATTTAATCACAGAATTCAGACAAAAGATAGGCAAAGGATTTAACCTGCAGTTAACCTGATGGCTCAAATTTTATAGAAATAGAGGTGTGTTTTAGATACACATCTTAGAGGATGTGGATGAGAGAGAAACATGACAAAATTCGTGCCACTGTCATGAGCACTTTTAGTTCTGACTGCATGTACATGGCTTGTCAAAACATTTAAGTCTGTAGTTGGTCCTTCGCCTTTCTATTGGACACTCTTGTGGGTGATGCTTTGAAGGAAGAGTTAAGTAAAGACTGTGATGAACTATAGATTTATACTTCATGAGCTATATTTAGTGTCTATCCTTGCATTGAAAAGAAATTTCCTGCTGCTGGGGGTTTCTGATTTACAGAGTAGCAAGATTTGGCATAGGTTGGTGCGGGCTGTGAGAACAATGGATATATATTACTGTGAATCCATCACCAATGTCTTTAATGAAGGCTTGATGACTGCATAGTATGAGGAGAAGATTATTAAACTGCAGTGACACAGATACAAGTGTAATCATAACTGGCATAAGCTGCATTCTTTAGAAGATGATGACTCTCTAAGTAAAATAATGCCCCGATGTAAAGCAGAGGCATAATCTCCCCGGCCATTCACTGAAAGGGAAGGTGTGACCTAGAGGTCACTTGTTATTCATATAGCTAAAAAAAATTAAACAAAAATACTGACCTTATAAGATTTAAAGGATTAATGACACTTGGTGGTGAATATGGTGTAACTCTTTGCAGTTCTAATAAAACCCTATTGTCGGGGCTTCTGTGATGCTGACTGATAAGAAATCAAAAACTAGTTACTGATTTTCAAGTAAAAGAATCAATGTATTTACTTGTGTGAAATGGATACTGTTTCATTGATGCTGATAAGTATGCTTAATCACCTAAAGGACTGGCCTGGGAAGCATAATCCTTTTTTGGTGGTGGTTGAATAGTTTACAGACCCAGAATTTTCCATGGTGGATCAGCTCTTCAGAATATTCCTGCTCACCCCATATAGCACTTTGGATCTTTGGTTTTGTTGAGATATGTACCAAAATGAGAAGAAAATAATTTTAAAAGGCAATTAGACCCTTTTAGCAGGCAAAACACAGCACACTTCCCTCAGGCTGACTGCTCGAGCCGGCTGTTCCCCATAACACATTCAGTCACAGAATCTGTCCGTACTCAGACATTGTCTCTCACTCAAAGGCACTCTTACACCTTGCCATCTGTCCTGTGCTGCCTGTTCCCATGGTAAAAATGGTTCCCCCAGTTTTGTCAGATTTGACAGTTATTTCCACTGAGATTGGTGATGGAGTAAGCTTCGGAACAGTGTTCCTTTTCCCACTTCTTCTCTTGGATTGATCATGTCTCACTTTCATATATAGTTCTAAGTGACTTTTGTGGGTCTTCTAAAGGATGAAGACTAATACAGGAAAAAGCTGTGCTTGAGCCTTGTCGATAGGTAACAGTGCAGTAGAAAGGCTTTGCCTTATACTTCCTACATTCTATCAGACTTCCAGTACAGTCATTTGTCTTCAGTAGAAAACTATATAGAATAATTGGACACTGTATAAATTTTCAGAAATATGTAGCAATTATGATGGAGGAAGAGAGATTGAGAGGGCGAGGAATAAAGAACTGTCTGCAAAGGAAATAAATAGCAGGGGGGGTATTGTACATGGACAACATACTCTTTCATGAGGAACAAGGAAATTACAACATTGTCATATACATATTTCACTCGGATCTATGAGCTACAACACACAAATACTAAGCTGACAGCTCACACTTCTCTTTTCCCAATCAAATAGGAACTTCTAAATACTAATCCTGTATTTGTTCCAGTAGAATAGCAAAAGGAGATATGTTAACACAAATTAGCAACTTCAGTGGGTTCTGAAATATTTTTGACATGTTCCTTTGTCACTGTAATGCTAATTTTATGTTCAATCTCCATCTCATTTCCCAGATCATCAGTGTTTGCATTTGGGAGTAAAATAGCTAAGTGTCTCAGCAAACATCAGTGACACATCGACGATCTGCAGCTCCATGTGCACCACAGCTGCAGCACATCTTCAGTGAACACCATGGATGGAAGAGACTTAGGTGTGCCAAAGATGATGCCAGTTCATCTGTGCATAATCTGGATTTTCATGACCCCAGTTCATTCCCCTAGCAGTATATTCTGATGTCTCCACCACTCCTATCAGCCAGACATTTCAGGTGCCTTGGCCTTTTTTGTGGATGAGGATTCTTCACCATAGAAATGCCCAGAATGAATAGCTAAATTAAAAAGGTGTGCATTCACTGAGTGAATAGCAAAGTTAGAAGCATCCTGATGCAGCAGATGGCTGTTTAGCTGCTGCAATCCTAGGTAGGACAGCTAAGATAAAAGATTTTGGTGCATTCACAGAAGGCCTGATAAGGCAGGGAAGCTTACTTTGTATCTGTGGTAATTATAGCATATCTGTAGTACAGTGGGTACACTGCCTTTATCCAGACTGTCACGCACGCGTAACTTTAATTGCATTGTAATGATTTGTGTTAGTTGAAGAGCTTGCTTGGTGTGGTATGAAAAATAAATTCCCTGGTGGTTTGAAAATATGGGCCTTGCTGGCTTGAGCCTCTGTTAATGATCTGAGAAATATCTGCAAATCTAAAGCAAATATATGAAGCCTGCATGCTTTCTGCAATAGTTTTGGGAGTACATGTTTTCAGAAGCCTACTGAATACAGTTATAGACTGTGTGTGTTTGTCTGTACTTTCCATACAGGTGGGGTTGTCAATATTGTGCTTGATGTTACTGTGCAGATGCTTTTAGCATATGCTAGTCAAACAAGCCACCAGGAAAATAGTTTTCTAAGATGGAGCCTTTTGTCAGAGAATTATTTTATATGAAGTTACTGTTATGCCTTGTGACTACGCAGTTCTCTCAAGTAAGAGAAATGCATCGAATGTTCAGGGCCAGGAAGGGACATTGTGGTTTCCCAGGAAAACAGTAGCCTTTAGGAATAATTGTCTTTTTGCACTTGTGGAAAATAATCTAGGTTTTCTCATGTGTGTCTAGGAATTTACGTGTAGGTCTCCTTCTGAAGAAGCTCATCTGTGCTCTGTTAGCTCGTATAGGAGCAGAGCAAATATTCTGGGAATTACCATTTTTGAGTCTGGATGTTCTAGAAAGTGGAAAGAATGCTACAACGTGTGTCTTTTCTGTGTGAAAGCACCAGAGGTGCAGATCTTCTAATTAAAGCCTTCCTACTTGCTTTCCTTAGCTTGCACAGTTTATCACAAAGCCCACAATTTTCTCGCAGGATTTGCGATCCTAAATGTAACAGAAGGCAAATGGCAGCTCGTGGATCTGGTACTTCAGCTGTTGTATTTTGATGTAACCCTGCAGGAACTCTGTGAAATCTCGCTGGTTCACAGCAACTGATGCTTTTAAGGTGGTAGTCACTGCAATATGTAGTTACATGCTTGTGTCATTTTATAGGCTTGTCAAGAAGGCATCTCTAGTAGCATCACAAATTTGGCAGAGAAACTTGACAGGGTGTCAGTGCATCTAAGAGAATATTTAGAAATGTTCATGTTCATCATTTTGTGCTAATTCAGGCATGCAATGCTTGACTTGTTTGTATGATTAACTGTTGTTAAGACTTTGTGCTACAACAGAATCAAGTGCTTAGTATACTTTTTTGACCGAAGAAGGGGATTGCTCCTATTAGAAGGCAATGTGAATAAATAGTAGAAACAAGATTAATGCTTCACCATAATCCGCAGTTATTAACAAAAGTAAAAAAAGCCGTAGAGAATTGGAGCATTAATGTTTTTTTTTCACTTCAGAAAGACTCCAATTTTCTCAATGCCTTTTCTTGACAGGTTACTGTCCTTTTGTGGTGCTTATTTTTGTCTGTATTGCACTGCCATTGCTGCGAGGTGACCTTTTTGCTATTTGGAACGACAGTCCAATATTGCCCCGTGCTAAGGACTCCTTACTGGAGATGAGAAACCTTCCTCCAGAAGACTCCTGTATCCAGAGGCAGTCACACAAGGCAAACTCTGCAAGGGGAGAATATATAGCGTTGAGAAAGACTGTGCAGCTGTAACATTTAATTCCAGATTTTGTGGGCTGCTCATAACTTTTTGGCAGCCATAGGCAAAGCTGTCTCATATCAATAAAGCTCCTAAAGTAGACTCAGATCTGTGGGAGACAAAAATGATGTGCAAGTAATCTTTCTCTGTCTTTCTGGGTGACTTGCCTTTGGTGGGCACCTCTCTGATTTGTGATCAGTTATTTCTGGGAAAAAATCTTTTTATGAATTAATATTTCATCTGCTGGGGAGCCTTAACAAGTTACCTCAACAGCTAACTTCCTCAGACCTATTTCTGGTACTTGTTCTGAGTCTTTGGTTAGTTTTTAAATCAGATCCTACTGAGGGATCTGCTTGACTAACCCAAGAGAGATTTCTTTGCCTTTGAAAAATTGATAAAAAACTATACTAAATTCAGTTCACTGCTTTTACTGTGGAAGCCTCTGAAAATCAAACCTCTTTTCTTCATGTATTTTTATGTCAGAGCCTTATCTTTTCTTTGAGTTATTCAAGTTAATGGCTATAAGATCTTTGTTGTTTTCCACTATTGCAGGCTACTAAGAGTAATTTTACAGTTTAAAGACTATTTGTTTGGTTTTTCTTTTCATGCATGGTATCATTCTTTATTATATCTTGTTAAGTCCTGGAAAAGCATCTAAAAAAGTCCTGTGAGGTATTTTAGTGATGTAAGTGACAGTTTTGGCCTTATGTCTCATTATCTGAAAGACATCATCTCCAGCAGCATAGATATATCTCATCCTGCCAAGGCCCAATGTAGAACATAATGTGTGAAAGAGACTCAAAGTGAGGGAAATGGATCTCTTTCTTGCTTAAAATGCTATGAATTTCATCCCTTTAGGGTAGATGACTGTATTTCATAATTCCAGTTCTGGGGATGATAAATAATTTTAAGCCAGTGAAGTGACAGGACAGTACATCTGTGTAAAAAGTGAATCATTTAGGGAATAAAAATGAGCAAGATCACTTCAAATTAAGTGTATGAGCCCATAGCCTGAGTTATTTGTTCGATATTCAGATGGTAAAGTACAAAAGCTCCCTTTCTGCTAGTTCTATGGCCAGAGATGCTAGAAAATGTTGTCTCATGGTTTGAAACTGTTTGGATATGGCTCTGAAACAGAGATGGTAGAAGTTTTGGTATCCTGCTTTCACCTTCTGGGGTGTCAGCAGCATCTTTCAGAGCCAGAAGCCTAGAAGTTGGAGGGTCTAAGGGCAGCCCTGTGACATGTGTGACATGGTGCTGAGGACATGAGGACCTCTGCATGAAGCTCACCCAGAGATCCTGCTGGCTGCAGGATCCCCAGCCCCAGCTTGGATGGGCGAGGAGGGTCTGCAGGCACCTGGCAATTGTGGTACTGCCTGAAAGCTGACCAGTAAAATTGATGTTCTGTTGTTAGGGCTAATAGTGATAAGAATATGTATTTGATAGTATAGATGGAGTCACTGGAAGCTTGCAGAGGTGGTTGTTTTGTTTTCGTGGCGGGTAGGGCTTTTAAAATAGATATTAATTAGAAATGAATCAAATTTGATAGTAAAGTTTAAATTTAAAGTTTTCTTTCTGAGCAGGTCTTTAGAGTGACCTGAATTCCAATTAAAGAGAGCCCTGCTATGTCTTCGAATGCCTGGAGAGGTCGCAAAGGGAGAGTGGCTGCAGGTTATTGATTTTCAGGGCCTAAAAAACACTCAGTAACTATTATCTGTAGTTAACAGATCCACAGAACTGATGCTGATTAATTTCCTTATCTGAAAGCCATTCCTTTTCATACTGTAAATGATATTTAATGGTCCCTGAAGGGGTCTATAGTTTATAGATTTTATAAGTGAATGAGAAAATGAAAGCATTATTTTCTTGCCTTTTTGTGCTGCTGTTAAGGTATTCACAGAATGGTCCATTTTAATACAATTTATGCTTTTACCAGCATTTTAGCATTTCACTGTAGAAGGAAAAAAAAAAAGCTTTTTGTCATTCATATTGAAAAAAAGATTAAGCCTTAATCCACTCAGAGCCAGTAACTGTTATTTGATCTTAAAGGATGGCACTCATAAACTACAGAAGGCAAGGACTAAAATATTCTTTATGGTGTATGTGTACATATGTGCAGTGCAGCTCATATTTATTGCAGGGACCATTGTTATGCAGAGCCATTATCGTGGATATTCGTGGTACTGTAACAAGCAGCGTCTCTGAATTTTATATCAACTCTATGAGCCTGAATGAAGTAACTATATCTTTTCATTATATTCCACTTTTCCTCCTATTTAAAGCAGCCCTCTGTGGAGGACTGTGTTGTCGCATAAATACATACAGCTGCAGCTAAGGAATTGATGAAGAGCATAAGCATGGAATGACACTGTGTAAGGTCTAGCTGGGTTACCATTAAAGTGTATGTGTTGCTTTTTTTGTAATTATTCTTGTGCCATGTTGTGTGCCATCCTCTGTTCAGAGGTATGACTCATATTTAAGCAATGTGCTAGTGCTGTGGGTACTTTTAAGCTCCCTAATAGGAAAGTACAAATTAATGTTTACTGCTTATTGGAAAGGATTTTCCCAATGTTGCTTTTTCAAGTGTGAAGCAGTTACAAAGATGACCAAACAGAGCAAGCAGAGATTCCTCATAGGTTTAGGAATGTCTAGTTTTTGTGATGCTGATCATCATTCAGAAAAGGTGAAATAATAAGTAAATTACATTCTGATAATAACATTTTCCTGAAAGCCTTATTCTCATGTAGGGGCCCGGGGAATTGTGTCAAAGGAAGGCAAATGGAGAAGAGAGTATGTGCTCTTTAAGACAATTTTTTTACTGAAAAAACCTTGCAACACTCTAAACCCTTCAGAAACCTGTTCCAGGAAGGGAAGGTCACAGATAAGAGCTCTGTCTCTGCCTGAACTTTCACTGCGCGCTCTGCCCAAGTGTTCCGTTTCAAGGAAAATTAAGATCTCATTCTAAAGTTCAGTTTATTAAATGATGCATCTTGTATAATTGCCTGACTCATTAGGAACTCTTTCTGATATACATGTTCTGCATACAACAAAAGTAATATTAATTAAACCAAAAGATACAAGAAAGCTGAAACTGAGGGAAATCCACCTTTACATAGTACATAACATTGAGTACTATTTTTTTATGGTATAAAGATTTTCATATTTCAGAACAAAAAGTGTTAACCAATAAAAAGTGTTAACTGAGAGAAAATTGAAGGAACTGTCTTTAGTGATTAAATATTCCGTTATTGTCCAACATATGAATTCTTCTGGTTCTGACCAGAGATGAAAGCAAGCTAGCTGCTGTTATGTTGTTCTGGCTTCAGATTTCTTAAATGGTAATACCTAGAATTTTAAACTTGTGATTGTCTTTGTAGCTAATAAATAAGAATTTCAATGAAAATGATAGATTTTTTTTGTCCCCCCATATTGGACTGTATTTTTAATTTGCTGCATTCCATAATGTTTCTTACATTTAAACTGTATTATTAAAATAATAGGTATTTTCTAAATTAAAATTGTTAATTCTTTCCTGACATTTAAAAAAAGTTATAAATTTTTAATCTTAATTTTCCTCCGATTTATTTGTATATATACCACTCTGTGGTATATATAACTGTGTTCTTATGTAAGGGTATATGAACCTAAGTAGAATAAATTAGAATGTTTTAAGCTCAGAAGAAGATTTTAGTGACAGTAGCCAAAATATATTTAAGGACAATTAAAAAAATTGCCAAATGAATGTTTTCACAGAGATGTAAACAGCTTCTGCCACAGGACTGGAGCTGCAGTTAGCTGTTCCAAACATTACGAGTTATCCTTAAACCTATACTCCTCACTCTTGGGGAAAAAACAGACTAAATAATTTCAAAGAATGATAAGGCACCACTGTAATACTCTGTACTTTGCAGTGAAATGGATTGCAAAAATATTACGTTTCAAGGCCACCTATGGCCACTGAATTTATTCCTAATTGTTGACATAATGTTTGGGGAGAGAGGGTATGACTCCAAGATCAGTATTTCACATCTCCTGCCCACTCTTTCCCAAACAGCTAGCTGGTATGAACTCAGAGTTTTAATAGTTCCAAAGGTTATGACACACAAGACCGGGAAGAGTAAATAATTGCTGAGTATAGTGTGGGATCAGGCTTCTTTTATGCAAGGAGTCAGGTGAAGAATTTGTGAATGTTTCTCTAGAAGCGAAACGCCACTGTTCGAGGTGGCACGCTTCAAAAACAGGCCTTTTGCTCTCATCTCAGGGAATCGCTAGTGTTTCAGAGAAGCACATTCAACTACTGAACGTTACACTGGAGAAAAAGGAGTTGTTGCATCGCTGCGTATCTAATCTACCAGGTTTTCTGTTACCTGTTTGGTGGTACTGTTTAATTTTTCTGTTGTTACGTAAATTATGAACGTAAAGAGAGAGAACTCCTTTGCTTTCACTGCAGGCTGTGTTTTACCATGGCAGGCCTGCTGTCTAAACCCTGATGCGAACTGCGGGCTAGATGTATTGCGGCCTGTCTCCCTCGCCTCAGGGGCATCGTCGAAGGCACGGCCAGGAACCAAGTATTTCTCTCCTGTGCCCTAGCTTGGGAATTGGTCCTCAAACCACTTGAGGTTTTCTTGCTTAATAGGCTGAAAACAGCAAAACAACCTCCCGCGGCCCAGGCGCGTTGGGTTGTGCAGCGTATTGCAGTGTGTATACATACATACATACCCTGGCACACAGGTGGGCACAAGTGCCCACAGGGCGGGAGGGCGGGAAAGAAGATGGAGGATCTGCCGCTGAAGGAGGAGGTAACTGCAACTGTCAACCAGAACAAGGGGCTAAGTGGGGCTCTCAGCAGCACAGGGCTGCAGCGAGAGGCAGTTAATGAAGCATGACAGGTAAGGGAGGAATGAAATCACAGCGCTTGGCAGGCAGACCATTTAAAATGGTAATACAGTCAGCCCTCATCTCATCTCAGCACCGGCGCTCCTCAGCGTTTGCCTGTGCCACTCATCCTGCACAGATTGTCAGCTGGATATCAAAACAAGACGGCAGGCAAATAAATATGGGAATCTGAGCAAATATTCTCTCTCCTGCAGGAATTGTAGACAAGTGTGACTGACAGGAGCTCACTGCTACTGATGATTGTGTTTTTATTCTCTGACTACACTCTGTGGGTTATTTCTTGTCATGCCCTGCATTTCAGATGACTCTCCGGTAAGCTCCCCAAGCCAGATCAGTGTTAAAGAATATAATTTAAAGTCACTGTGTTACACCAGATAGCTCTCTGAATGATTTCTTTGAAATAATTTCAGGGATAAACCTTTGTGTTTTAATGCTGGAAGTGTATTGGCTAGGATATAATAGATCAGCTGTTAATAGATCAGGTAACTTGAATTGCTGCTTTCATAATTTTTCTGCCTAAACTGACTGTATCTAGGATTAGATGGAAAAAACAGACACCTAAAGATGATTTTTTTTTTTCCTACATTTAAAACTTTTATGCTCAAAAATAGGCAAAGTCTGTTAGGTCTTCATGTTATTAATAGCAGTGATGCCTTACGGCCTAACCACAATCTGTTGCATAGACGCTAGTTTCTCTAAGTAAAGCTGGTTATATTTTTCAGTTGTAGGCATGAAAAGTACATCCATGATAGTTAGACAACTTTTTTTTCCTAAGTCTGGAGTGATAGACATGAGTGTCAATGTCCCACATCTCCGTTGCAGGGCAAATCATATAGATTACCTTTCATCTTGCCAAAGAGCTACTCACTTCAGTAGGCTTTGGATCAAGTTTATTACTGTTCTAGTTCTTATTTAGACATTTGGAATACTAGTAGTTGTCTACAAAAGAAGATATGCAGAAGAAAAATTCCTGTTAATAATGTACTTTGAGATTATTACACTGACCAATTCAATGCTGCATTTTAAAATGTTTTTTGTTGACTTGGACTTCCTCTGCTCATATAACTCCTCTTTTGCAAGTAGACCTGCCTGTGTTTTCCTTAGCTTGCTTTATTTACATTTTTTGTTATCTCAGGCACTGAGGGTGTATAATTTTAGCAGCTCATTTGTACTTCTGACCAGTTTCATGTTGCTGGTGTTGAAATGGAAACCTGTGATAATTTCACTTGCCCGGTGACATTAGTGACACGCAGAGAAATGTGCTCCAGGAATGGAGCTGTCAGCCATAGCCCTTATGCTTATAGACAAACATGTCAAAAAGTACCTTTTGCCTGCCCACTTCATTCAAAGGAGGGGAAAATGAAATCAGTGTTAAGAAGTCTAGACCCTTAAAGCCCATCATCAGCTGGGATAGTGCCAAAGGTCAAAAAGTTATTGAGAGCCCAAGCTAGTTCCCATTGCCAGTCTGACTTTTGACTTCCATATGGATTGAATGAGTTCCTTAGAAAATAAAGCAGTTTTGCAGCTAATAGATAAGCTCTATGCCAAGCAGAAAAGATTACTGTAATATTTTCCAAGAAGTTTAAAAGACATTTTCTATCTGCCCTTAGAAGTTGTAATTAACCTGTGTGAGGCTAGAGCTATGTATTATGAAAGAGTGAAAAGTATCTGTGCTGTCTGCAGAAGAGGCAACTCATGTATTTTACAGGCAGTGTAGCATTTTAAAGTATAGACTTTTAAGGCTTTCATTTTAAATGACAGTGGCATGATCTGTAACTGCAATATACAGCTGTAAACCATCTTTACGATACTCTGTATTACCTCTGTGGCTGTTTGCTCCTCAGTAGGATCTGAAAGAATAATTCAGACAAATTTCATTTACTGTTGCTTCACACTTCTTCACCACAATAATATGCTTAGCTAACAGGTTAACAAGTATGCCCTGCTCACTTTCTTTTTATTGAAAAGATTTAACAGGTCCTAGAAAGTACCTTCCAAACGTGACAGTACTCTCCAGATCTTGCAGTAATAATAATGTTCCCTTTCCCTTCTTAGTCTTTTTTTCCTTGTCTATTGCTCTCCTACTTTATTGTCACACTCTGCCTTTTCTATAACTCCTAACAGGATGCTGCCTTCCATCCAGTCCCTCCAGCAATCATGTTATGTGGTTTTAATTTTATGTTATGTATACAATAATGCGTTAAACAAGAATCTTAGCGGAAATAAATCATTCTGACTTCACTGATGCTGAATATCTGAACTGGAATATGTGTAAATGTTGAAATTGCCCCCAGGTATCTACAGGTGGAAATGCTGAAATTACAGGATTCTTAGTTTATATGGTATCTAAAGAAGATGTAATGGGAAGGTATGTGTAACAGTAACATAGAAAACTCAGTGGTTTTTTTCTTGCTGGTTTTATTAAAAATGCTATTTTGAAAATATGTTTTATATACCATTTTAAATGTGAGAAAGTTAAAAGGTATCCTTCATACTTCTGTGAAGTTTTGAAGAGTAATGAAATACATGAGGTCTTGTGTTCAGTTCTGTTGTTTAGATAGTCATGATAGAAATGAAGGTGCAAACTAATGTACAAGAAACATGGACTATACTTTTTCATCTGATCATTTATTCTTCTGCTTTTATAATAAGTTCTCTGAAATCCCAAAGTATATTAATAAATTATGCATAAATGTAATGCCTAAATGTATATTCCTTCATCTCTTTTGTGTCTTAGGAGTGTGAGAGTGCTGCGAGAGCCAGACAGGTAACTCTTTAAATGACATAAGGTGGGTTTTATTAAACTAATAAACACTTCAGAAAACAGGGATTTCTCCTGTTTCTACTTACCCATGTTAGTTCAGATGAGCTATGTCTTGATTTCAAATCACAGCAATGGCAAAAAATCCAAGAACAATCTAAATTAGTGTGACCTGTCTAGTGATTTTTTTGACTTTTTTTTTTTTTTTAATTGCTAAAGATTCTGTTTTGTTTAAATGTTACAAGATTCTGTTTACACGTTTCAGTTATCCAGTCAGGCTTAAAGGGCTGCTTGCACACCAAAATCAACAAGCATCAAATATGACAAACGAACAGTAATCAAACCAAACATAACTAAGTCTTTGAATAAGCTAGAAAGTGAATATAATGAAAACATTCAGAGATATCGTAAATATAAAAGAAAAAAATGGGTGTTGCAGTTTTTTGGAAGTACTGGGATACCATGAGAAGGGAAATATAGGAATGGAATGGAGAGCCAAGGTAAGACATTTTAGATGAAACCACTCAACTTCAGTCTCTAAAAATAATCAGACTATTTGCAAGCACCTGGGGGGTTGCAAAACAATCAGTACCTGGCAACATGGATTTGTCAAAAAACAACTAATTTCCTTTTGACAGATTAGCAGGTCTTGTACTCACAAGAGCGATAGGAGTCATTCATCTTGAATGTAGTAAGTGATATCTATCTCTTTTGACATCGTTGTAAAAAAGCTGGGGAAACACATTCTAGATCATGCTATTATGAGGTAAATGTAAAACTCATTGATTAAGTGTACTCAAAGGGTTCTTAGTGATTTACTGTAAAAAAAATGAATATTCAGTGTATTCTGGGAGGGTCATTTCTAGGACTATGAGAAAGACATAAATAATGGAATAAACAATATGCTTGTTAAAGTTAAAAACACATTAGAGGACAGGACTTGAATTTGAAATATTCTTGGAAAATTGTAAGAAAATAAATTGATGATAGTGGATTAATGTGATACGGATAAGTGCAATTTTCCATTTCAGCAACTACACAAGTTCTTTTTGGAGAACGAGTGGTAAGTTTTGTGGGAAAGGACATGGAGGTTCTAGCTGGTTTCACTGTAAGTCAACAACGTCATGCCATTGCAATAATCAAGAGGCACAACAAAAGGGGTGTCTGTGACACAAATTGTTGTTTTCTTCTCTGCCCACTTTGGTGAGATATAAATAAGAGTGATCCAGTCTGAAGCAGCACACCACAGAGTGTGTGGCAAGAGCAGAAAAGATTAAACAGTGGGCAAACTGTGTGTAGAAAGTGAAAGAGCTGGAGTGATTTTAAAAAAGCAACCCAAACAACAAAGAGAATGAGGAAACACAAGGGAAGAGTTTTGAGCATTTCAAATACTGGTGCAAAGCACAAGAAGCAACAGAATGAGCTAGGTGGCCTCCTGAGGGCTCTGTTGACTCTACTTGTGATGATGCTGGACAAGCATCTCTGCAGGAGACCTTTGTTCTTCGTAGTTTTTGAGTACAAGTAGAATTTTATGCTTTTGGTTTTAGTATCATGTGCATACGCTTAACTGTATGATTTCTGTGTTATTCTTTTAAAGTTTTGGAGTCACATTTTTT
Source organism: Actenoides lindsayi (assembly GCA_025331215.1). Classification (NCBI taxonomy): domain Eukaryota; kingdom Metazoa; phylum Chordata; class Aves; order Coraciiformes; family Alcedinidae; genus Actenoides; species Actenoides lindsayi. The sequence continues at coordinate 34,332 of WTSP01021064.1, forward strand.
TGAATTAAGGACCTGTTTGCAAACTGCTGCTAGTTTCATAAAGGAGTAAGTGGTCTTTCCGTCTGATCTCTCATTAACCACACACTATCACAGTGTGGAAAAGCTTCCCTTTAAAGTGTTTGAAGGAGAGTGAATAAATTTCTTTTCTGTACTTATTGAAGACCCATTGCAGAACTATTGAATCATGTTCAGTTACAAAGTGAATCACTTATTTTTACATTAATATGTTATTTGTACATTATAGTGTTTCTGTTTTACAAAATAGCTGTGTTCAAAGGATGCTTAATTTCCTCAGTGTGAAAGCTTTGGACTTCTTTTTTTTCTTTCACTATTCATTTAGTTGGTGAAGCATAGACAGGCTAGCTGACAAGTTGCTGGTGATTTGTAGAAGAGGAAACATCTCAAAAAAATCTGTTATTTAAATAAATAAATCATAGAATTAACAGCAGCTTGGAAGGGACCTCCAGGATCATCTGGTCCAGTCTTTCTTGGGAAAAGCACGGCCTAGACAAGGTGGCCCAGCACTATGTCCAGCTGCATCTTAAAAATGTCCAATGTTGGGGGATCCACCACTTCCCTTGGGAGATTATTCCAATGTTTTATTGTGAAATACCGCTCTCATTGTTTAAAATTTTTCTCTTGTGTGCAATCAGAATCTCCCCAGATCCCCATTACCCCTCATCTTTCTCCGTCTTCTTTGTAGCCACCCTTTAAATACTGGAACAGGGTGATAAGGTCTCCCCTAAGCCTTCTTTTCTCAAGGCTGAACAAACCCAGTTCTCTCAGCCTTTCCTCATATGGCAGCTTCCCGGTCCTTTGATCATCTTCATGGCCCTTCCACATCTTTCTTCTGTAGTGGTGGCCAAAACTGAATGCAGTATTCCAGGAGTGGTCTGACAAGCGCCGAGTAGAGTGGGAGAATGACGACTTTTCCTCTGGTGGTGATGCCCTTGTTGATGCAACCCATCATCCTGTTGGCTTTCTTTGCCACGGCAGCACATTGCTCACTCATGTTGACCTTGTTGTCTCTCAGGACCCCCAGGTCCTTTGCCACAGAGCTGCTCTCCATTCAAGTAGATCCCAACCTGTGCTGCGTTCCTGGATTATGTTTTCCCAGCTGCAAGACCTTACACTTGTCCTCGTTGAACTTCATAAAGTTCTTGTTAGCCCACTCTTCCAGCCTATCCAGGTGTCCCTGCAGGGGTGGGTCTCCCTTCAGAAGTACCTGCTTCCCTGCTTAGTTTGGTGTCATCAGCAAACTTCATCAGGGTACCCTTGATCCCAGAACTGATCAATAGATCACAGATCACTTTAAAGGTATTAAACAGCTTTAGCCTCAATATTGATCCCTGGGACACCTCACTTGTGACAGGTAGACAGTTGGTAAAGGACTTATTTACCACCACCCTTTGTGTGCATCCTGTCAGCCAGTTCCCCGCCCACTGCACAGACCACTTGTTTAGACCATAACACCTCAGTTTCTCTAGGAGGACTCTGTGGGAAACCATACTGAAAGCCCTGGAGAAACACAGGTAGGTAATATCCACCACTTGCCCCACATCGACTCAGCAGATTACTTAGTTGTGGAAGGCGATCAGGTCTGTCAAGCACGATTTGCTCGTGGTGAATCCACGCTGGCCTTTCCCAACCACATGCTTCATTTGGCTTGCAATAGCCCCCGGGAGGATTCATTCCATAACTTTCCCAGGGACTGAAGTAGGACTGATGGGCCTATAATTTCCTGGGTTCTCCTTTAAGCCCTTCTTGTAGATCCGGGGTGACTTTAGTCTTCCAGTGTTCTGGAATATCCCCCGATCTCCACGACTTTGATTACATAAAGTGGCCTTGCAATGATGTCTGCCAGCTCTCTTAACACCCTCAGGTAGATAATGTCTGGGCCCCTCAGGGGTCAAGCTCCTGTAGTAGTTTGCCTACCATCTCTTCCTCACTGATGGTGCATATGTCTTTGTACCAACCTGGATTTTTGCCCACAGGACCAACAGTGCCTGTAAAGGCAGTGTTGAAGTAATGACTGAGAACCTCAGCCTTTCAGCATCGTTAATGACTAATTCACCTCCCTTGTTTAACAGCGGGCCAGTAATTTCCTTTTGTTTCTGCTTGTTGTTTATATACCTGAAGAATCCTTTCTTGTCATTTCTGACATCTCTGGCCATCTCTGCACACACTGGTAATGCCCCTGTAGTTCTCCATGGGTATTCATACACTCTTTCATCTCTGGTACACTTTCTTTTTGGTTTAGAGCAGACCCAGAAGCTCACAGTTAAGCCAAGGTTGTCTCTTGTTCTGCCTACTCCCTTTACCTTTAAAAAGGATGAACTGTTCTGTGCTTCCAGTAGAGCATTATAGGAAAACTCCCAGCTAGCTCCTTTGTCCTCCATGGAAGCTTCCCATGAAATCACTCCCAGCTGAGCTCTGAGTGTTTGCTTTTCTAAAATCTAAACTGTTTGTCTTAGCAATAACCTTCAGCATGCTCAGCAGGATCCCAAACTCCACAATACTGTGGTCGCTACAACCAGGTCTCTCACTAACCAAAATGTTACAAAGTAGGTTTACCTGGTGTGTGAGTAGCAAGTCCAGTAACGCCTCTTTGCTGGTTGGCACATATACTATTTGTGTGAGGAAGCAGTCCTCTAAACATTCCAGGAACTGGATTGATGACTTGTGAGCTGCTGTATTGTTCTTTGAACAAATGTCTGGGTAGTTGAAGTCACCCATAAGAACCAGGTTCTGTTGACCTGAAGCACGCTTCAGTGGCCCAAATATTGCTTTGATGGCCTTATCTTCTTGGTTTGGAGGTTGGTAGCAGATGCCTCTGGTAAGATCCCTCTTGGAGATGACTTTGATCTTGACACAGAGGCACTCGATAGGGCTTCCATAATTGCCTTCTATACATTCAAGGTTGTCCTTAACATGGAGCACAACTCCTCTTCTCCCTGCCTGTCCTTCTGAAACAGCCTATAGCCATCCATTGCAATCCTCCAGTTACATGAGTTGTCCCACCATGTTTCAGTTATTCCTATGATATCATAACTTTCTGACTGGACACAGAGCTCCTGTTCCTCCTGTTTGTTCCACAGGCTGCATGCTTTGGTATACATACACTTGAGGTGGTTGGTCTTCTGATTCTCATCCTGTGAGGCAGCTAGGGAACATTTGTCACTGCTCTGGTTGGCGTGGGGGACCCCCAATAAGGGTTGGTTCCCTCTTTTCCTAGATCAGCCGAATTTCTTCTTTGGTCTAAGAATAACATCTCTGGAGACTTGCCTAACTTTTCAGCTAGAAGCTGAGAATCTGTGTTAGTGATCTCATAGATACTTGGTAAAAAGTAATTAAAAAAAAAAATCTATGTCTGTTTAAAGCCAAATATTTATACATACTCTTATGACCAATAACAAGCTCAATGTTGGCTCTGATATCAATATAGATGCTCCTGTTACTTGACAATTCCATTACAAGAGGGAAGCTAATCAATGTATATCTACTTTCTAATATAACGTTACTGCCACCCCATCTTTTACAGACATTTGGAAAGAATTTATGTCAACTCTCTGATAAAGACTGGTAAGAAGTGGTGAAAACAGACTGTAAATACTAGAAGAGATCTTCTGCTTATAGAATTATATGACCTTGGATTTCAGTAAATGACACTTTTTCTTCCATCATGATCAATGTGCACAGGACTGTTAGGGCTCTGCCAAAGGACTTTTTTTTTCTGAGTGGTTCTCTGAGGAAGGAGATGTATGGCCATGCCTTACTCCATGTCAATGCTGCTGCCACCACCATTGTTGGTTTGGCAGAGGGTCTGAGAATGAGTGGTGGTAGGGTGAGTTCAATAACGTACTAGGTGAAAGAGCTGAAAGAGGTGTGGAAACTTGGTACAAAGAAGTTTTAAGTAGCTCATGTTTCAGAGGTTATCCATAACATTCTATTATTTAGCTTGTACTTCAATCACAAAGGATAATATAGAATAGAGTTTTATCTTCAAACAATCACTGTTTTCCTGCTGGTCCCATTTCTAGCATATGTTAAAGCAGTCTGATGGCTGCAGTAAATGAATCTATTTGCATACAACCCTATCATTAGAGATTGATGGGACTTAAGGGTGTAAGGGTGTGTATTAATTACTGGGAAAGTACATTATCTCTGATGAGACAGTTGGTAATGGATAGCTGCTAATTGTTTGGATTAAGGAAGACCATGAGGGATTTCAAGGAGGGCAGAGGTAGAAAAATGAACAAGTGGTAGATGGATTTTTTTGGTGAAGTGCATTGTAAAAAGTGGTAGGAATTACTTAGAAACTCTGCTGGGCTCGAGGTTAAATGTAACAACTCAGGACAAAAAATGTTGAGTCAATCTGGATAAAGGATTTTAACTTCTAGTCCTTTGGGTTACAAGGAGAAAGGAAGCTGGATATTTTGATGTCTAAGTAACAATAGCATGGTATGAGAGCTTCATGTGAATTGCTGGTGCATTAAACAGTTCTTACCTTTCCAGTGAAATTGCACATGTGCACAAGGGCATCATAGTTTGTCAATGAAACCCTGAGTGGACTTGTTAAGACACTGTTCCATTTTGGAGTCAAGCTTTGAAGGGAGGAGAGAGAAAGCATCATAGAGTGACTAAAATAATGTATGGCTTATGGATGGCAAGAGTTCTAGTTTTCCCCAATCTGGGAACAAGGAGAATGGCTGCACATATGCAAGTAACAAAGGAGTTTTTATGATGCATTAGTTACTTGTTACGGAGGAATTTCTATACACTGGGCTGTGGTCTTCATTTGGCACATATCACTTCAGTGCCTATGCATGAACATCCCAATTTTGTGGATGGGTATGTAAAGTTCCAGCTTAAACCTCAAATCACTAAGTGCTTATTCCTGCCTTCCTGTCTCTCCCACTTCCTTTCTCCCTTCTGACCCCTGTTTTTAAATTTATTTTTGCCTTATGCCTAAAATCTCAGCTTACCAGTTAATTCATAACATTTTTTTTACTGTCTTTTGTTATTTATGTAATTTTGTTATTTAAAAAGGGCATAGTTTAGTTCCTCTGCTAGTCTGTGATGTTAATGTAAATAGTATGATTGTCTCTGTAGACCACAACAAAGAACAGCTAACATTGCAATCCTCCTACTCACTGCTGCTCTGATCACCTCAGAGTGCCCTTCTACATTGCTTTGGCAATACCTGTGTTTTCATAACTCTATGGGATGCAAACATTTAACCGTCTAGCTTATATGTAATTACAGTTTCCTTCTCTGTGTATCATGTCTGACTGGATATATTGTTTTCTTAGGCTTTTAGCACTGCCAGTCTTCCTAGTTAAAAAATGCGATGTTGCATCATTTTATTCAACTTTTGCTGCACCAGTTTTATATTCTTGAAAAGGCCTGGATCGTTAATATTTGTCAGAATCCAGGGAGTCGGGGCAAAAATAGCAAAATCTAGTCTACCAAGAAGGATGTGGATGAGCCAAAACCAGTGTGTGTTTCAGCTCCTTTTGTAGGAAATGCTTTATAGCGCATCGTTTTCTGTCTAGCTAGACTGTTGTTTCTGTTTAGGCCATTAAGTGTAATATCTTGATTGAAAAGAATTAACTCTGCTTGCACAGTGGCTTCGACTCAGCAGTTAGTTCCTGTATTTAAATGACAGACCTACTGCCCTGCACTTATTTTGGCAGTGCTGGGCAAGTCAGGATAGTGTCATGTCATGGTGGGGATACATGGCAAGGGCTGACACCAAAATGTGGCTTGTTTTTCTTTCTTTGTGTTACAATGAAGTCTGAATCACAGCTTATCATCAGGCTGCCTGTCACTGGCTGGTTCTTGACTCTTGTTCACCTGCTGTAAAGATCTCGGTTGGAAAGTTGTATCTTAGGCAACCATAGTAAATAGCAGTGGATCAGAGTGAAGAAGGAATGAGGAAAACTAAAACATAGTATCTTCTTAGTTGTTAAATTTTTCCGTTAACAACTTCATGTTTCTTCTTGTTTTATGATAGGTATGTAGAGCTCTTGTAGATCTAGGGCTATGGTTTTTTGGCTGAAACAGAAATCTGAATCCAATTATTCTCTTACCAGCTCCAAATGGGTATTTCAAACAGCAAACGTGTGAATATGTAGCAACTAATATAACATGTTTTTAATATACCTAAATATTTGTGGATCAGAGAAATGGAGCAAATAAATGACCGGTAGATCATTTTCTTCCTTCTGCTGAAGTTCATTTAGTCCCTGTAGTCCATATTATAATATGTGGAAAAAAGTTTAATCTAGTGCACTTATTCAGCTGTTGGATTTATACTGCCTTTTTTCTGCAGATAGAAGATTGACCACTTTTTTTTTTAACGTGGTCAATCACTGGCATAGAAGCAATTAAAAAGGATTGATTTTACAGTGTGTACTTTGCCTGTTTTAATTCTCTGCTAGCATTTCACTAAAAATGTGATCATTTTATGTACCATTAAGTTAAGCTGCTTACCAGCATGGATCCCCCCAAAACCTGTAATCTGAGGACTTTTGTCATTGTATCAAAACCTAAGCATTTTACTGTATTTAAAGACTTGCAGTATGAGATGAGCACTGTGATTGTATGCACAAAAAGACATGTTCCCCTGAAGCAACGGAGTAAATATTTGTATAAGTAATTGCATTTGCAGTTGTTTGGTTTGTGTGTGCATTTAGGTATCCTAAACGAGTTAACCCTGCTCGAAATCTTGGCCTGCGTGATGGTCTAACACAAAGTTTCATGAGGTTGAGTCAGAGTTCTAAATCATGTTTCAGTTTCCAGCTTGATTTTTGATGTTTCACTGAAGTATTCTCTAGGACTTATAAAACCATTTTAAACAACAATTAAACACTAAACTTTATTTTAAAATAGTGTGTGTGCAGGTTTGGTTTGACAGTTGGACAAAAGTTTGTGCTGGATCTTATTTTATCTGAAACATTCTGACCGCCCGTAAAACATAACTAAGTTTTACCCAGTTTCTTTCTTTTGTGTTAATGCTTGACACTGTAATACGATACATCCCAATACAACCTCCCTGTCCGTTGCCAATATGATTATATAGAAAGCCTCAGCATTAAATTTCGTATTCTTTGATTTTGTTAAAGCGACTGACAGAGTTACGAAGGATAAAGTTTGTGGGAATGCAATTCCTCTTCCCTTTAGAAAAGTAATTTTAAAATAGAAGTTACATTATTTTCCACTTTTTGCTATTAGTAGACCTCCTGGGTACAGTTACCTTGGAAACATCTTATTCTAAAGGAATAAGAATATATGGAACATTTTCTTGCACCCATTGATAATGTCTGGAAGAAACGATGCTGCTGATAGCAGTGGAAAAACATTCAATTTAGCTGAAGCAGAAGCCTGACCTCTAAGATGAAGTCTGAAAAAAGGAGATGAAATCTGACTTTGGAATGTGTGTAGTTGAGAAGGCCTGATGCTTTCAAACCTCTTAAGACCAACTGGTGGCTTAGTGGAGAGGACTGTATTCACGTACCATCACTTTATCAAGTATGTAAAGGTCCTCTTAGAGCATAATTTGAACATAATTTTGAATAATTATAATATAATTGAATAATTATAATATACTATACTTAAATGATTATAATGTAATTACATAGTTAAGTTGCATAGAAATATGATGCAATATTCATGTCTAAATTTAGTGCCTAATTATTGTTTACAGATATCATGATTATAACAAAGCTGGAGTAAACATTGTAAATTCAGCTTTTGTGTATTATTAAAATCAAGGAAGCATTATTGCTGTTAATTGCAATTCCTTTAAACTGCTGAGAGCTGACATTGCCAAGTGCCACTTGCTTTCTTTTGCATGAACTCTGATAGGGAGAGTGGCGTCATGGTCAAGTGAAGCAATTGAGAGGCTTCCTGGAAGTCTTCATTGTGTATGCAGGAGAGGATTTTCTTCAGCTCTAAACCAGCACTCGAATCTTCATTGCACTTCAGATCTACATATCATTCAGGATTCCCTCAGAACTGTAGCCCTCATTCAACATTCTGGCCCTTTGAAATCTGCCTGTGTTTATGAGAGCTGCATATGGATTGTCTCTGTTGAAATGGGGATTCTCCAGGTGGGACTGACCTAAAGGCAAGAGCATGGGATCCACTGTGATCCTAGAAGTGACTGGAAGATACTTGGTAAGAAGCAGAATAATCCTACCACCTGTAAGGCCATTGAGTGTTTTCTATTCCTTTCCATCCATTTCAGGAGGTAATACAATATCTAATTTGCAGTTTCATTTGCTGAGAAATTTGATTTTATGTTACATCACATACTGTTTGCACTTTGTTAAAAGGAAAAATAGAGAAACCTGGCATTTTACATTCATCTGACAGTGAGGCTTATTCCTTGTGACTGACAGTTAAAGCCAGTAGCAAAACAAACAGTAGCGTAGAGGAAAATCTAGTTTTCTATATTTCTAAATCTAGACAAATGAAGCCTTCAACAGGTCTCGTGTAGAGACGCACACAAAGAGATAGAATATCTACGAATGCAATGTCTTTATGTAAAAATTAATTAATCAGCCTGGATCTTCATGTAAAATCATCTTAAACTTGGATACTAAGTCATGATACGAGTGACAAAAGTATTACGTAAGAAATTAAAAAGGCAAATACATGCCAGTGTCATTTTATATGAAATTACATTTTTTTTTTTTGTATTAACTCATTTTACAATATCTTTTCTTTGAATTTATATTCAAAGAATATTTATATTTGAATTTATATTCGAAGAGTACCGTGGAGTACTGAAATCACCTGAGAACAGAGCAGCCACAACTCTGCTTTGTGGGAGGGAGGGAGATGTTCCCCACGTACTTGATCAGACTTTTGCCTAGGATACAAGGGATCTCAAAAAGTGAGAAAGTAACAGTGTAAGGAAAATAAAGGCTTAGAAGAGAAAGTAACCTGTTCAAAATTGCATTAGAGTTTACATGGAACTATTGTGCAGCTTGAACTGGGAATACTCTTATAGAGATAATTAAGATTCTAATCTGTTATTGAGTAGGGGAAGAATAGTGTTGAACAGCATGGTTTGGTTTTGTTTTTTTTCTTTTCCTTAGATTCTTTTTACTGCTACCTTTCTCAACAAAAACACACTCCTCTTTCAAATGCTGCATATGAGTCATCGAGGTCTTATTTATTCCAGGGTGCTGGAGCCATGTCTTTGACCGTATCTTGTCAAGTTAGCCAGTTCTGTTAGTTTTGGGGAGGTGATGTACCACTAGGAATTAAAGCTTATGGTCACAGCGGTGTCAGGCAGAGTATCAGTCGTGTACTTGCTGGAAGAGCACAAATCAAACACATTTTTCAGTATTGCACCTTCGACTGACCCCTTGGAGAATTAAGTTTATATGCTTATCTCCAGCGATGCAGTAAGGCCACGTATGTCATTAAGGCAGGTCAGTATGGTGCTATGGAAGTCAATATAGCTGGGGCAGTTTGATGCATGTCTGACCTAGCACATGCAGGGGTAAGTGCCTGAAGGTTGTGCCTGAAACATTACCTCATGCTCAGAGAAAAGGCACCCAGTCTGCTTTTACTTTAAAGAGATTTGAAAAGAAGAGAATGAAAGGCTGATGTGTCAAGTCAGCAGCGAAGAGAATATCTGCATTTTTGTCAGTTCAATCAGAGAGTTAAGAGCGATTTAGTTAATAAGGACAAGAACTAAGAAGAAACAAAACTAAAGATGAAATCCCAATTCAAAAATAAAAGTACGTTTGTGCAGCTTTCCTTTGAAAAGTATTCTACAATTTCCTCTGGAATGTGTTGCACTGCTCTAAACAGATCTTTTCTCTCTCAGAACTCATAATTATACCTGGGTATTGTAGAGACTACAACTCAAGCTTGAATTTTTCGTGTAGGCATCTTTATTCAGGCAATAAGGGTAAACAAAAGCAAAACATTATGTACACGTGGCAAATGATCATTTGGTAAGGTCCAGCTTTCCAGAAAACCAGTCTCAGAGAAATGAGCCCATGGATTCCTTGTGTCTGTGCATCTCTCAACAGTTAGGTTTAACAGGCCTTTGTCATAGCATTGATTTCCTAAAAGTTGCCTTCTGCCATGAAACTTTTATGCTTTTATTGACTTATTGATTTAGCCGAAAGTCAGATATTCAGGCTCTCAGTGGCATTCAGTTTATGTAAGATATCTTCAAATGCTATATAAATAATGGTTTCCATCATGCACATCCTCATTGTACAATGTAGCTGGTGTCTTTATGTGTATCCTTGCTAATTCACTGTGGATAACACACGTGTTGCTCCTTAGTCTATTATTCTAGTATTTTATCAGTCATCCTCTTAAGCACCCATCAGCTCAGTTGCAACAGGTATGATTAATGTTTTTCTTGCCGGATCAGTGTTGCATTAACGAGCAGTCACAATTCTTTATTGCGCTTCAGCCTCTTTTCTTCATGAAAGCTCACTGCTGACAACAAAAGTATTCAGGTATCAGGACAATATAGGGTTTGTGTACGTGTGGTTGGCTGCAACACTGAAAGAGGTAAAAAGTAGCTGATGCTTGGAGTGTGGGGTGGGTGTGCAGGACTGTTAGCTGGAAGACAAAACCCATCATGCATTTATACCCATGGGACATCCTTATTTGTGAATAGCTTCCGTTGGGAAGCAGGAAGACAGGAGACTCTGAGATATTTGTACCCTCAACAGCTTTGAAGGGCCACCCTGAAAGGTGCCAGCCAGAAAATGCTCTGCCATGTCAGAGATCAGCAGATTGCATCATATTCTTCTTAAAAGGTCTGCTGGCTTCATGCCTGCCCAGCACCAACGGATTTAGAGAGAAATGTTGAAGAAAATTTTATAGCAGCAAAGAATTACTCCAAACTAGGGAAATGTTCAGCTCCACTGCTCAGTACATAATGCAATTATGGTAGCTAATGCCAAATAATACACAGTGCATTTAACAGGTAGATAAAAAAGATCACAGAGATGCAATACACAGTGCTACCTTAGTGAATCACCTCTTCTGGTTAGGACCGTGATGTAAAGATTTCTACAGACCACAAGCTAAAGCAAATTTTTTTTATTTATTTATTTTTTTTAAAGGGGAGAAGCTGTGTAGCTTTTTACATCTGCTTTAATTTAACATTCTGGAAATTTCCTTTCCATTTCAAGTTGTTTATTCAAATTTAATCATGAAAGTGTCAGAGTATGAAAATGTCCGGCTGTGATATTGTTGGGGAATTTCAACTTTAATTTTAATGATACAACTTGTGCCTCTATTGTGAAGTATCCATAGAAAACAGTGCAATAATTCATAAACTGTAGAGCTGTATGAAGTCTCTCTATCACAAATATATTTCAGCAAGAAAATCAAGAAGACATTTTTCATGTCAACGTTGCACAGCTAGGGTGTGCCTCTCTTAAGTCAATGATTAGAGCCAGGCCAGGGTATAGAAAACTATTCAGTATTTTGTGACTTAATGAACTGAGAAAACCAAACCAGAATCCCACCTTCCCAAGTAGATAACGTATTGCAAAAAAAATCCTGATAGTGAACTTTCATGTGAACTAGGTACAAAGTTGTAGTAATATTGGTTTTATGCTTCTAATTTTTTTTTATATATATATATTTATTTTTTTTAACTATCAGATAGTAGTGAAGTAAATGGAAAGAGGGATATTCTACTGGTACCTCTCCAGACTATGGTCTGTGTTCCTATTTAGGTCCAGTTAATTAAACATCAATTAACTCAATTAAGGTAACATGATAAAAAAATGCGTTCTAGAGCTTGCTGCCTAGGACCAAGATTTTTGTTGCTTTACACACTTGTGAACATACCATTTTACTGAAGTTAAATGTCAAATGACTCTATTGCTCAAGTGAGTGCAAAACATTTTAGTTCTGCTGTATTTTTGTAAAATGGAAATCATGGAACTGGTTTTCTAGACTTGGATTTTTGAAGACCAGTTGTCTGACTTTGGTCAAGTCAACAAAGACGATGTGTTCACAGAGGTTGTTCTTCCTTTCTGTTTTCATTCAAAATTAATAATTCGTGTTGCTGTGATCCTGACTGGGAGACTACTGGGCACTGAGAAGCTGTGATCCCCCTAATAGTTAGGTGACATATATGTGCAGCCTTGAGCCGTGCTGTGCTGCGTGCACAGTGTGATCCCCAAGCCAGTGTTGTGCAAGCATCAGGCAGCTCCCACCCAGCACCAGTGATTATGTCATCTGCATGTCTTTGCCTGTATCTAAAATTGCAGCAACCAGTTATCATGTGAAATGCTTTTTGTTTCACTAGAATGTTTTTCTTTTAAGAAAATCCTGTGAGAACTCAAAAGACCAAAATGAGGTGGGCTTACCATGGGATGAAATCTGCACAGTATGCCATGCCCTGGTTGAACTTCTCTTCAGTGCTGTCCAGTTCAGAGTTACCAGCATGTGAATGGATGCAGGATTGTGTGTATATCCTCTTTTTCTCTGTAGTTTTAGCTCCAATAAATGGCATTTTAAGAGATGCTTTTATGACAGGGTCTGAGCGCCTTTCGTAATGGGATCATAATGAATCAGCATCTCCTGGTGCAAAACATGTGTGTAATCTAGGTAATCAAATGAATCAGCTTTCTACAATACCAGAGGGCTTAGACATAGCTCACTGAGGCATTGCTTTGAACACAATGTCTTTGTGCTTTGAATTTGGAAGTTCAAATACTGATATGCTATACTGGGGTCTGACACTTTATTTTGGTGTTTCTTGTTTACTAGTAAATAACTTCTCATACAAACTTTCCTTCCTCTGAAGAATGGCCTCATATACTAAATGTCAACACATTTTTCAAATAACATTCATTTCCAGTTACTAAGATAAGCTGCTTTTGAGATAGACCAGTTAAGAAAAGTTTTAGAAAAAATTCTGAACAAGATGAGCAGCACCTTTTCTTGAGGCCTCTATCAAAATAGCTTTTCCAAATCACTTTAAACGTGGGGAAAATCAATTTTGCTGTCACCGTTAAGGTGGTAGAAACAATCTTTGTAATGAGAGTTTTAAGGAGAAGGTACAGTTGAGCTTATAATACAATATACACTTCAGCGTTAGTGTTGAAAACTACTCCTATATCATCTTAATACAATTTTTACTAGACAGTGTTATACAGTAATTTCTTATTTCCAGCGAAATAGCACGTTGGACTTTTCAATCTTGCGATACACTCAGCTTATTGGAGCACTGAAAGATAGCATCTGAAAAACAGAAAGAACCATTACAGCCTGAATGTTGTATCCACATTTAACAACCAGTCCTCAGAAGTGGGTGACCAGACAGGTCAAACACAATCAGCAAGACCTTAGACCAAATGTGAAAATGTAACTCCCTTTGATGATAATTAGACAAAAGACTTGCATGTGTAGTAGCACGGTACAGGTTAGCTGAGTGATCTGCTCTGGATACCTGATTCTGAAGTACGAAGCCAGCAAAAGCAGCGGGTTTTGTTTAAGACTTGTAAAGATGGTCAGTTCTCATAAACTGATAAACGCAGTCCTAGATGTAATTAATTTACGTGATTCCTCAACAGCTGCTGACAAACAATTTATGAGAAACGTCCCTGTTTACTTCACCATTCTTCAGTCCATAAAGTCCCCTTCAGCTGGAGATTCCTGTTTCATCTCGCCATCGATCAGGATACACACATTTCTGAGAGCCTGCTTAATAACTTCATCAGCACATGCGGATTTCTTCTGTCGTGCTCTAAAAGCAGTGCCCTCACAGGCTGCATTCAGATTCATCAATAAGTGGCCATCTGTCTTCATAGCCCTAGACTCCCTGGTTTCAACCTGTGCTTGTCCTTTGTGCTTCCAAGGCTTCTGCTATCATTCTTCAATCATTCACTCTATACACTGTCTTATTGTAGGGTCACTGGTAGGTCACCTGACACAGAATTTATTTCTCAGATATATAGGTGTATATTACTACCTTGACTATATGCTGATAATACCTGTCAATAATAATGGTAATGTTACTTAGAACCTTATAAATGTTCTTCCCTTGGTTTCACTATGTTTTTGGCACTGGAATATATTAGTTTTAGTTTACTAAATTAGAATTTTAGTTTACTAATTTAGAATTTTTCAGTAAAATTATTTTAATGACTAGGGAGCCATCTTAATGAAGGTGTAACCTGGCTGTCTAGAAGACTGTCTGTCATTTTGTAACAGACGTAGGTTGGTAGACATAAAAGAACATACTGTGACTACCTTGCCTTAATTTATTTTAATACAAGTTTCACTGTTATTTACACCAGTTCATATTCAGAGCTATTAAGTCGTGTTTGGTAAAAAATGTGTTTTTCCCTTATCTGTATCTTAAGTACATACCTATCCTACTGAAATTCTCTCATTTCTATTTATAATATGCCTTTCTGGTCCACATATAATTCTTTTTAACTGAAAATTTTTTTTACTATTTCACTTTCATAACCATTTCAGGTGCTTTTCTTCCCTTTTATTTACATCCACATTCTCATACCAGCATAAATCAGAATGATGTTTTGTAACTGAAGTTAGATTTTCTCAGGTGTTGCAGATAAAAAATAATCGGCAGAGAAAGTAGCTTTTACTTGCAAAGTAAAAATGGATTTATATCCATTAGTTGCTCTTCTCTTATCAGATAGTTACTAGAAATCAAGACTCTTTAGAATTTAAACTACTTACCAAGCTGATATCAATAGTTTTCCATATCTGCATGAGGGCATACTAAGAAAAGCACAGACACTTTGCTTAGTCCAAAATTACTTAATGAGGAAGTGGAAGAGTTTTTGTTCTATATTGACGTACAGATGTTCCTAGTAATTTTATTAAGATTTAAAATTATGTCATTTCAACTTGGAGACCATCTTACCACCTGTTATCATAAGCTTTTTTTAAAAGTCTTGAGAAAATATGCTTTACATGTCTTCCCATCTCTAACAGGTAATTGTGGAACTGAAAAAAACTTGATCCCAGGTAGGCTTTCTGTGTACAATCCAACTGATATTCTCCCTGGCTGAGCAAGGAATAAGCCTTTAGAAAGTGAAAGTTTGAAACTGTAGAATATAATGAGATGGGACACTTCACTATGGTTACATGTCACTTTTCTCCTCTTTTCTCAAAAAACAGCTGTAGGCCTTTCTCCTATCTTGACTTCAGCGGCTTTTCTGAAGATCAAAATTAGTGAAAGTAACGTAATTTAAAAGATCTTGACTTGTGTTTATTTTTCCTTCTTCTAATAATTGCCTGAAAAAATTGTCAATACCTGCTTTTTGGATCCTGAATGTTGAGATGGGGTTTTGGATTTCTGCAGAATTTTGTTCTCCATCAAAAGGTTTGGCATGCAAGCCGTGCTGTCCTTTTGCAAGCTGGCTCAATCATTCTGCTACAATCAAGAAACGTCTAGTTGGTTGTACTCTGAGTTACCGAGATTATCACACCTTTGCCATGTCTCTAATTATCTCCACTTGGTATTAACTTTCCCCCTAAGCAATGAAGGATAATCTTCTATGCTTTCATATTTATTTCTAGTGACTGATAGTTCTGATTAGACTTTGAATACCTCAGAAATTTTATATTATCTGTTTAGTTTGCCCATTTCTATAATACAACAGGACTTGCAGAAAAATATACTGTTATATACAGGATATTAATCCTAACCATCATTAAGTCTCCTTGGATTCTGACAGGATAATAATTTTGGACATTATTTGTGTCTTGAATTAATGAGAGTACAGCCAAGCTGATCGGTGAACTTGGATGTAAGTACTCAATGTTTATGTTGTTATGAAAATACATAGTGCTTTTTGCAGAGTCTTCACTGATGATGAAATTAATCTAATTTTACTGTTGCTAGTTACATTACGAAAGCATTCACTGGCTATTGTTTCCTTAGATCGTCCTTTTCTCTGTCATTGCTAAAGTCCACACAGGCAACTCTTGTGTCATGTTTTTGAGAATTTAAATTCAGAAGAACCCATTTTCAAGTTCTGCACAGAAGTCATCTTTTGTATTGTCTGTTCCTGTACTTTTCCTCACTGAGACCTTACGTACTGATGAGGTCTATGCTTTGCTTTTTCCTTCTATCCTTTCCAAGCCAAAGCCAACCAGTTGCATAATTTTCCCAATTGGTGTTGTGTTGTTTATCATCCACCTACACAGGTTTTTTAAACTGGAGAGACCTTTCTATATGACTTCTTGCAAAGCTGTGGTGTACATGTAGTTCTGTTCTGGCTGACTCAGCACACTACTGAGAATCCCTGGCTTGGGTAAGCTTCAAACCACAAAGGCTGTACACAGGGTCTGTAGTCATATGTTATATTAATAGTTTCCCACCAAGCATGATTTGAGAGTCTTTGTCCATTACATTTTCTTACGAGTGATGTTATGCCTGGTTCCCATTGTTCCTTAGGTCAATCCCTGTCATTTAACTTCCCTAGAAATATTCTCAAATCACCTATAAAATTAGTAACATTTTCTCTTACCAGTTTTGCACAGTCTTTTATTTGTCAGGCTAAACAAGAAGAGAGTCAGTACTGATATCCATTAACTGTCATCTTTATCCTGATCTTTTAGCCTTCAACTTTATTCAGACTAGACAACTGACCTGAAATTATGATTTCTCTTTCTCTCTTCCTGCCCCAATCTTTTTTTTTTTTTTTTTTAAAGGAATTCTGAGGAAAATAACAAGGCTAGAAATAGATGAGTAATTATTTCAAATGGATCTGCAACCTGCTAGATGCAGTAGATTCTCTCTAGAAGCCATCTAAGTGAATGGTAATTCAAGTGATGTGAAAAACAAAGCCACACTGAGCAAACAAGTATAATGAGCAATACTCAGGCCATTGGTCTAAAAAAAATTAGGGTCCTTTGTAGTCATGTAGAATCCATTCATTAAAATGAATGAGTCTGTGTTATGGACTTTGTCACTAAGGAAAATATAAAGAACAGATCACTGTAATTTATCCATTGTAAGCAGCTAAATTCATATCACTGGCAATAAATAACCACAAGCTTAATTTTCCCATTCTCAGCTATAGCAACTTATTCAGTGATTCTTCACCCACAATTCTTCAACAATAACTGACAAAACAGCTCATCAATATCTAGTTAACAGCTTTAATTGGGTTTACTGATTTGTTATATCTCAGTAGGCTTCTCTATCCCTTATACCAGCTCACATTTATCTCACATTTCTGCTGCTGTAATGATTAGTATGTAGGCTCTTATACAACCTTTGCTATTCTACCTTTCATCTTTCATTTCTCAATATACTGTTTAGTCTGGGTTACAGTCAGTTGGCGAAATTAAATCATAAATATCACATAGATTGTTAAAATATTACAGACGGGTTAATGGATCAGCCTACTTACTCTGTGGAGGCTATGGAAATATTGTTCCAGAGAAGCATTTGTTTTCAGCCTAGGTTCAGGGACAGATAACACTGTTGTCTTAGAAACTTGAGGTTCAGTGTGCTTCAGCTCTTGTTTTTCAACAAAAGTGGGAAAACAACAGGTATTTACATTCTAGGAAAGATGATGTCAGGAACCACGCACTTGTAAAAAAAAACAAACCCTTTCTTACAGTTTAAAAAGGATTTTTCTTTAATGTGTTATGTTCATTACTGTTGGAGCTTTTGATATCCCCCATGGTGTCCTTTGCAGTTCTCTTCTCACTGAATCTGTGACTTGTTCATTGAATAATATTTGTTGGAGATGTTGCAAGGAAGAGCACTGTCAGACCTTTAGGAGAGCCAGCATTTGATATCTTAAGAATCTGTACTTACTACCTATTTTTATTAGAAGAAAGTAAAGAATCAAGAATCATATCACTCACTTTCCCACTTGCAAATATTTCCTAGGATTAAAAAAAAAAATAAATATAAAAACAGGTGTCATACATTAGGGCTCTTGCAAAGCCTTAAGTTTTTGATACTTTTCTTACAGGAGATAAAGAAACTTGCCTTTATTATATATGACAAAAGTGCTCGGGGTAGCAGAGAAGTAGGGAGAAAGAAGCTTTTATTAAAAGATCTGTGGCTCTAAATCCCTAAACCCTTTTGCAGCCTGTGCATGGACGTGTGTACACTGTCTGCATCACAGCATTATTCAGCCACAGCACAGGCTGAGAATGACTTCCAGATACATCAGCCAGGGATTTTCAGAGAACAGTAGGAGTGGGAGTCCGGTATTTCTCAACAGACAATGTTAATGAGAAAAACTAAGCTTGACGGATGGTCATGATGTGATCCTAAGGTGATGTTTCACATCTCTGATCCGTAACATTTGAATGCTGACAGTATGATATATTTTAAGCATAGCTGCTTTGTTCTACTTGGAAGCAATAAAGCTTATTTCTGTGAAAGTACTGATCAGGTCCAGTCAAATTTCAGCTGGGAGATGTGTTAAAGTCAGTCTCTCCACCCCCTTCTTCCTGGTGCTCAGTGGGTTTGAAGGAACTATCAAAGCCAGGAATTAACCTCTCTCCTTTCTCTTCTGACTCTTCAGATTACAGAACAATTTCATTAATGTAGCTTCTAAATTTTCCCAGTAGTCACTCCCAGTTCTAGTTTGGTGAACCTAAATGTGGTATTTAGTCAATAAATCTTAAAACCAAACAGAAATGCCAACAAAAAGCCATTGGGAATTACCTGCTCAAATGCAGTATGGGTCCAAGTCAGCTTTGTAAACTGTTGGGTGCCATCTGGGTATGATCACCTCCTCAGACAACAAACTTTGAAATATATTGTCACGGGTTCAAAATCATCAGCAGTAACTTCTTGTGCTCAATGTCAAACAAGTTGAATTGCCATCACTGGAGGAATAAAGTCAGTTGAATCCCTTGTAGTATGAGGATAAGTGATGATCACACAATTAAGCTCTAAGTAGTATCTTTGGGATGTACATGTTAACATTATGGCTTGGTGCAGTGTGCTGCTGATGGAGTCCTGGGTGTGGGTGTGGAGGGGAGGAGAAGAGGAGGAGCAAGATTCATGTTTCTTTTGCAGTTCCACTGATGGCTTGCTCAAAGGGCAGGATCCACAAACAGCATTAACTCGTTATATCGTACTGGTGAGAGACATGTAAGCATTGTTCCATACAGCTGAGAGTCTGTCATGGTTTGTTTATAATTTATGTTATCTATCTAAGCTGCTTTACATAGCTACACTTAAGAAAGAGTGGCCTTCAGCTGTAGGACTGTGGACATCTGCATTTTCTGTGGAACTGTGTCTGCATAGGTGCCTATCCTTTTTACACATCCACTCCCCACCCAAGACGTTCGATGGCCTGCTTCTATTGGCCATTAGGCAAGCTAACCGCAGAGGAACACATCTCTCCATTAAAGCAGTTGTTTTGTGTTGGTCTGCAGAGTAACTGCCTTCGATGCAGAATGCTGCCAGCATCCTGTCTATGCTGATGCTGATATGGATTTCAAACAGCTTTTGGCACAGTTTGGTAACGGGGCAAGTTGAATCTCAAGAATAAACTTGTCACTTGCACCCCTCACCCACCCTGAAAACACTCGAAAATTAATTTGTTTCAAAGCTCTGGTGTGTGTGTGTGTTTGTTTTGACTTTCTGTTATTTGATTTCTAGCAGAACGTTGTAAAGTTTATGCAATTTTAGGCCTCGCAGTTAATGTGTCCCCTGCAGGCAGACTCCATATGAATTAGAAAGAAATTCAATTACTGAACTACTGATAACTTATCTCAACAGAATGCAAATGGATTAAGATGGCTAAATGTTCACTCGCTTATAAATGGACCATTTAACTAGAAAACATGCTCTTTAAGAAAAGCAACGCCACAAAAAAATTATGCTGATGTTTTATACATTTAAGTTTTTTATGCATTTCATATTATACTATTTACAAGTAAAACCATGATGGTCTTTGTTAAAGTAAATTGGACTTAAAACCACAAAAATAGTTTTACCAACACACCAAATGATTTATTATGTTTCCAAACAGATACAGTGGAAATGTTTCCTCCTTAAAAATTATGAATGGCCCTTTTGATAAAAAGTGTTACATATTTTTGATATATAGATTTGGTTTTCTAGGATGTTATTTACCACAGTACTGAAATTAAGACTTCATTTTATGTAAAATATGGTAATCTCTATGTACAATCATTAGTTATTGTACATGGAACAATGAACTAATTCAATTTTCCTGCAGAAAAATCCTCTTTCTTGCAGTTTTTGAGCTGATCTTAATTTTATATACATACAAAATTGGCCTGTGAATAGTGTGTGTTCCTCAACTTCACAACCAGTGTAGGCACTGTGTTTGTTAACTGAAATACTTAATGGATTAGCCCATGTTTCTCTGTGTGCTTAGAGAACATGGAACTTATTTATTCACAGTACAGGTAATGTATTTAGCTGTAGGCTTTTCAGTGGTGCATTCCCTTCCCAATTAAATAAATAAATAAATAAGAAAAAAATCTGTTACCTGTTTTACAGTTAGCATATAGGAAACTTGCTCTCATGTAGTTTTGGGAGACTGGTTAGACCAGAATGAAAACATAAAGACTTAAGTTTACTGTTACTTTGGATCTCAAAACTTTGTATGCATTGGTCTAAAGGGCTATACATTTTTAACAAGAAAATAAAACGGGCTTTTTAAAAATTCTTTATTTTTACCTTTAAGAATCACAATATGAAGTCATCCTACCAGCACTGTCAATTAAATTAGTGCTTTATTACAGTAATAAGTGCTAGATAAAGATGTTACTTTGGTAGGCTGAAGTCAAACCTTCTTTACACTGAATAGTTATAAATATACTCATTGAAATAATTGGCAAGAATATGGGTATTTGATTTATTTCCATGGGCCTTTAGAAGGAAGTTTGTTAAGAAATATGCCTGTGTAACTTTTATACAACTGATATTTCTTCAGATCATAAACCAATTTTTTTTTCTATTTCACAACAGTGAAGACAGTAAACGTGACTTGTAGTTGGGGAGTTAGAAGGATGAGTTTCATAAAAGTGTTTTTATGAAATAAGGTTGAAAGAGAAATAATGGATGATATATATTTGGTGTCACTAGCGTAGCATATTATTATTGGATTCTTCAGGATGTGCAAAATGTGTTTGAAAGCCACTATCCTGGGATTGGGTCTTAGTTGTGCAATGTATAGGGCTTTATAACCCTGTCAGAAAAGGCATTCGTATATATATATTTAATGATAAGAATGGAAGTATTTCAGTTAGGGCTATAGTCAGGACCCATCCTTCAGTCTGACTACATCTTATAAAAGCAGCAGCTATCTGGAACACAACCAAACAGCATTTCAGAGGAATGTGGGTGTGAAGGAGAGGCTCAGTTGAACAGTGCTGGGTGGGTTCTGCCCTGGATCCCAGCTGCCCTGCCCCATATGCAGCTAGTACAGACTGCACACCCAAGCACCTCATGGCCAGCTCCCTGCAAAGATGTAGACACAGCCAAGAGCCTGGTTTGTCCCAGTTATAAAGGTCAGTTCAGCAAAAGCTAGCTTTCTGATAGATTCAGTGGAGTCTGAATTGGGTGAGTCAGGAATGAGACTTTAAAGTCATAGTTTACGTGGCCACATTATCTTTATTTCTCTGTGTTTTCTTCCTTAAACCAAAGGTCTTGACCCACTAAAGCTCTGTAAAGAGGCATAGTCCTGCACTTTAATAGAGGTGAATTGGTGTTGAAACCAGATGGAGTTTCCATTACCAACCTATTGATGGATTATGATTACAGCATCATACACATATAGAACCAAGTAGAAAATGTTTCTGCACATGAATATATTCAGATATGTGCTAAGATATTGACAACACATTTATGATTCTTTTTATTCTCGCTTCAGAAGCATTTTATAGGTCATGTAGTGTGTTAGTTCATCCAGAGTAATAGCTAACCTGCTATCGTCATGTATTCCTCTTCCAACTTGATGGGTCCACGAGAGAAGACACAGCATTGTACACACAGCAAAACTGCATATTCAGTTTAAATACCGAGGTGTGCTGGGGTTCTTCTTGCTTGAAAATGTCCAAATTAGTAGAGATTTTTTTGTATAGAAACATATAATTGAAAAGATAGCAAATAGATAGATTTCTTTAGTATTTGTGGTTTTACCATTTTTTTTGTAGATTTCTTTGCTTCTTTATTTTCTACTTTCTCATTCTTCTCTTTCATTGTAGACTAGTATGGTCTAGCCAGAGAGGATTGATATACTGATTGATATTTCTGTTTTACTTTTTCAAGTCCCAGTGAGTCAAAGCTAAAAGCAGATCTGTCCTGAGGATTTTCTGAAGCCATCCCAAAGAGAAGTCTATTTTATGGGGCTTATTGTGCTGTGTTTTGCCACATAAAGAAAAATGGTACCTGTAGGCTGCACACCATCGGGAGTTTGGAACATATTTTAGACAAAGGTGGTAAGTTCATGTCTTCAGTCATCTGTGTCTATGCTGGAAGTAATTTTACATTACTAGTGAAGATGCCAATTAACATAACAATTTTAGTACCTAAAGAACCTACAAACTTATTCTGATTATTTAATACTGAAGCTGTTGACCAGAACACAAGTTCTTGCCACAAAAAAGTACTGACAAAGAAACAGAGAATTATTTTTCTAGCCCGTCCTAAGCAGAAGATTACACTACTGTCTTATCTGAAATTTTCATCCTTTAAATAGTTCCACCAGAAGACACTCTGGAGTCTTAACAAACCAGTCCTTTGCTCACCCCAGATGTGGCTCAGTTTTTTGTGACAACAAAGGAAAGTTAAAAAGGAATGGTGTGTATGCTGAAAAAAGTTCCATCTATAGTTCCACTCAAAATCCAATCAGTGCCAAATTGCTTCTGTTTTCCCCAAAGGTACCTTCAGTAGTACTAATCAAGGCAATGCAACAACTTCCACTGCCAAGAAGGATAAAATTGTTCTATAGCCAACAAAAGGCATTTATTGATGCTGTGCCAAAACAAGATGGCCTTCTAATTATCAATGTTTTCAACTGCTACAGTTCAAGAAATGTTTTAAATAGACGTACCTGAAAGCACAGTTCTCACAAGATGTCTTTTACTGTGTTAAGAACATCCCAGATACATTTGCTGATCACAAAGAACTGTTTCTATTAAGAAACATCACTTGATTCTAAAGCAGCAAATGAACTTCTAACTTTTCTTAAAAAAAAAAACCCCATCTACTAAAACTTGCCAGTAAAACACCCCAAAGATATGTGATACCTGTGGAACTTCTAGATTTCATGAAAACAGACCCACAGCCCCCACAACCAACTGTTCCAAGCTATTTCTTAGAGTAAAATGTAAGATGAAATTATTATTTTTGTCAACATTTTCAGAGATTTGAGTAATAAAATGCTTTGAGGCAGAGAAGGGAAAAAAATCCCTGTGCAGACAAACCTCTTTAAAGCCATGTAAGCTGCAATGTTCACCTATCCTGCACAATAAAATGAAACTATGGTGAAGGATATTTTAGGTGTTTACAATGTGGGAAGGAAACTAAAGAACATTCAAATCCAGAAAATGTGTAACAATGTAAATAAGAGTGCAAACAGCACTTTACAGTATAGAATTGCACAATTTCTTTAAGGGATATATTTAATTTTGGTCTTTTTAATTGCATCCTAAAGGGACAATGGTCTTCAAAGACAGTAATGGGTAGATGTGTATAGACTGCTTGAAGGAGCTGCTAGAAAGGTGGAAAATTCCCTTTTATTAGAGGTTGGTCTCCAACAGTTTGAAGTTATCATTAGAATACTTACACTGCTACATAGGTCTCTACAACAAACATTGACTGCAGTATTGTGCTTTTTTTTTCTCTAAAAAGCCAAGTGCTATAAGTGTCTGAAGGATGCAACATTGTCCATTAGTACCAGGTATCTGATGTATCCTGATAAGCTGGGAGGAAAGTTTCTTGATTTCCTGGAGGGTATTAATCCACAAGGATGTGGAGTAATGATAGAAGACAGTGTGGTCTAAGGACAGATTTGAAATTTTTGCTCATCTTAAGCAATTTATCTTCTGTTAAACTGAAAACAGTATGTTAATATGCTCTATATTATCTGCAGCTAGATCAATATTTTATATATAAACAATAAAAAAACCCCCAAAACTGTATAACTAAGGGATGAATATAAAGGGAGCCTATGGAAGTAGGGAATGTATATATTATAGCTGTTAAGAAATGTGAAATACAAGGAAGAAGTCTATACAAGTATTGGGAAATGTTCCATCAGTTAACAATAAAGATAACAAGAAGTGAAACACAGAAAGCCTCTAGTAGTTAAAAGATTTCTGTTGTTGCATCTGTCTGCATGTGTTAAAAAAGGCTAATTGTGACCATGCTCATTTAAATGAGGAGGAAAAATAGTCTCCAATAGGGAAAGAGCATTAAAATAATTTGACTTTGAGTTAGAAAAGCCTGATGAAATTTTTCTCGAGTGCTTAAGGAAGTTGCCAAAATCTCTAGTGATTATTTTGGGGAGCTAATGGAAAATAGGTGATATCGTGGAAAATTAAGCCAGCTGTAGTGTACTATTAATCTGCTTTTGGGGGTTAGAAGTTTCTGGAACTTATGAACACTTCTCCTTCATTTTGTTAACTTCAAAGATATTTGAACAAATTATTAAGCAACTTACAAATATCTGGAAAATAAGTAAAAGCTAGCATTGGTTTGTTCCTGAAAGATCTATCTGTTTTTCTTCTTTGACATCATAATTGGTCTAGTAAAAGAGAGAAAAATAATAGATGTTATAGATCTTGACATCTTCATAAGCTAAGTAGATTAATATAGTCTACAGTAAAATTACCATTTTATGGATTGATAGGTCTATAAGCCCTGTATAGCAAGGAAGAAATTAACTCAGCAGCAATTAGGAATGTAAAGCTGTAAAGACACCCATCTGTAGAATACTGGCAGAAGACCAGGAAGGGGAAGGAAGCTGTCTGGAAAAATCTGATCTGTGAATAGAGTGAGTTCCTAAGGAGGTCATATGCAGACTCACTTAGGGGAAAAAAAAAGACAACCTCTCTCAAAGTTGTTAATTGCAAAGAAGGCCTCGTAAACTGAATAAGACCAGTATGTGTCAACAGGCAATAGCATTGTCTGGGGGCACATTTCTGGTCTGGGACAGCATGGCCCTGACCAGAAAAGTTTATCCCATCACATTGCTACATTAGCCCCAAGTGTGATAACTCATCACTTCTGTGCTGAAGGTTATGGAAGGTCTGCTCAGCTTTCTCAAGCACAGCCATGCCATTGTCTGAGAATTACAACAGCAATGCTAATATATGACTATGACCAACAACTATCTCTTGGCTCTGGTCAGCCAGCAGCAGTGAGTACTGTGGATACAGGCACAGACTTAGGGTGAGGGCAGTAAGACTAAAGGCCTGCATTGGCTGAAATTGTGTTGAGTGGTGGCCCTGAAGTGTCTGAGGTCTTTGCCTTAAGTAGACGTACTGGGCATTACCTGTGGACATGTCCTTGGCTCTTTTCCCAAATGCCAATGCTCATATCATTAGAAACTCTCAGCTGCTCGAGTTGGGAATGGATGGTAATAATATATCTCCCTTAGCTGCCAGTCTTGATATTGTACGTCTTGCTTGACAGAGGCTAAAAACAAGAGCTAAATCAGTCCTGAGATCAGTCCAGCTGTTTTAGAGGATTTTTCCTGGAACACTTGGCTGTGGGAAGAAAGTATTTCCATTGATACTGTTCAGAAAATCTGAATGATATGAAGTATTGTCTTGCTATGGGATTACACTGTCACTACTAAAAGAGAGGTTGTGGTGCTATGTCATCCTTCCAGCCTGAGGAGTAAAAGAAGAACCAGCACACAGTAGTCTCCTGGATGATGTTGGAGTTGGTAGCAAGATCCTGATGTAATTATTCTGTTAATATGTGTGAGGCAAAAGAATTTACATATACAAGGAGGTAGGTTGGACTGTGATCAGAGATCCCATTCATTCAACCACACCAAACCACATCTGGAGTTAAATCTGAGGTTAAAATACCAGGCATACAAGAACAAATACAGGATGTTTAGGAGTAGTTTCAAATTTTAAACATGGACGTGAGTAAGAGGTTACATTTAACAAGGAATATCTAAGAGTAGCCCCAGGAGATAGCATGTCTGAGAGGTAATAACTCTGAATTGTAACTTTTCCTCTAAATCTTATAATATAGTTCTTATATATGCCTCTGCACATTCTACCAGTAAGAGTACAGTGATGGAACCACTACTCTGTCTCTTTCTCAGCCTCCTGCTCATTCCCACTAGCTGAGTGTGAATAAGTTGATACTTCTGTTTAGCCACACTTCCTGTAAATGACAGGAAGCTGTATTGTTATTGTTGTCTGACATGTTCAGTGTGTACTGATACCACTGCACTAACATAAACCCAGGAAACAGCCTGTATGAATGTGACAAATACTCCAAGCCAAATGCTGCTGAAGACTTTTCTGCCATTCTTATACAGTAAGAAGCAACAGAGGAAAGGGAAATCATACCTAAGAAACTGAATGAAACATCTCCAGCACAAGAAGCAAGAAGAATCCAGATGGGAGCATATTTCTGAAGAGAAAAAACAGATGGTCATACCTAAATCATTGCATTCTGATTCTCGAAAAAGAAAGGAAGTTGGTTAGTAGTTAACGAGCTTTTAGTAAAAGAATTACTATGAATATGTTATGGACATGAATAGGTTGTGTTATAAATTGTTATTAATCCATCACTGCGATATCAGCACTCAGAGTCACAGCTGTTCACCTGCTGGGCTGTGCTATAACACCTATTAAACATCTGTTAACTCCTTCAAGCTAAATGGAAATTTAACAGTAACGTGTGATCCTGTGGCACATAAGATAGCATAGATAGTATGATATATATGAAGCATAGCTTTTGGAAGACCGTATTTGAACCTAAGAAACAGCAGAAAGCTTGTGAGTTTGAAGAACAGCAGCACAGAGATGCAAATCACTGAATGCCAGCTGTTAACACAATTGCATTGTAAATCTATATTTCAGTTCCATCACACAATGATACTTCACAGATTTAAATAGTCTTCTCTTCTTCTTGTCTTTGTAGAGAATCTTGGATTTATATTCCTCTCTGAACAAAGAGCCAAAAGCCAATGACTGTTTTACAAACTCAAGTAGAGTTTAATCTCTGATCTATTCTAATTGTGATTCAGACACTCACTGTGCAATAGAAATATAGTAAAATTACCTTCTGTAAATGATTGCAGATTTTGATCATATGTTGGAGCTCATCAGAAATTCTTCAAGATTATGCAAAGAGTGAGACACAACAACATGAGGGGAACAAAAAACAAAGCATGAGAGATGTTTTCAATGAGAAAATTTGTTGATTAATGTCTTGAAATGCCAAGAAAGTAGCAGAAATGTGGGCCAAAAGGTTAAGATGTAAGTATTCATGTAATTATTATAATTTGTTGGAACTTTTGGGCTACTTAGATATACTGTAAAACTTCAGCAAAAGTAACTAAAATTAATACTTTTTTTTAGCTAGAACTGAATGTTTTTAAAAATAATTGTAAATATTGTAGAAGAAAATATGTTTCTTGTTGATGCTGAGAAAATTTTTTATTAGCTCAGTCATTTGCATGTGACATAAAAAACATTTTTTGTTTTGCCTTAGTGCAATAATTAGCACAATTGTTAGTGTAGGCTGGATAAATGAACTTACACATGGATAAAATTAAAATTTCACCTTTACAAATGGCATTCAGTGTCCTAGACTAAAGCCTCTCAAGCCTGATGAAACATGGTATGTAAGCAGAATGCACTCAGGAGGTAACTAGTACTGAGATTGCTTTTAATCGTTATATTGTCTTATACACCCCTCAGAATGCAATGAGTTCTGTTTTGGTTTAGTAATCTTTTCAAGGAACATCCTTCTAAATATGATAGAAAAAGAAGAAAAATTCATAAAAATGTGCCTTTGGTTTGCAAAAATATATTTGTCATACTTTATTATGTTGTCAGATGACAGTTTTCAAATGTATGTATGATTTTTGAGACTGAGATTATATTTAATCTCACATTTTTTTTTGTGTGGAATTTATGGAGTATTTTGCAGATAGCTGTGTTTTCAGTTTTATCTGAAACAAAGGTGGCCACACCTTCACTATGTGTTAGGCTGAGCCCAGTACAAGCCTGCTGTTTCCAGTTCTGTCTTTATGCACTGTCTTACACACAGATTCCATGTTTCTTCACTGCCCAGGATGATCAGATTTCAGGATAATTAACATACAAATAGTTCTGATATGGTGAAAGAGTATGGATTCATACACACCAACAGATTATGTGTTACTTTAAATGCAAACACAATAGTGTGGTGTCATGGGTGAAAGTGATTAAACCATCTTTGCTGCCCCACGAAATGTCCCAATTGTTTATTGCTATTCATGAGTAGAAATAACTGTTCTAGGTCATATTTCTGGAGGGGTTTACTCTGAAAGATTCCTAGGCCAAGATTATTGTCATTTGTTCAGGGATATCAATAATTTAAATACGAGATAATTTTATTTAATGCTTTTTTTTAATGGAATAATTTTATTTTTATCAACAACAGCGTTCTAACCAGAGACCTTCATTTGTGGCTGTTTATAAAGCCAGGCCACAAACTGTACTTCATTTTGCCACCAAGAATTTGATTATACTAACCTTAATTGTGCTGTACAATAGTTCATCATAAAAAAAACCCCAAACAAACAAAAACCCATCAAACCCCAGAAATTCCCCTACTCAAGGCAGTGAGATTTTCAGAGTTCAATGTAAAAACTGGAAAATGACCATGTGTTAAAGACAAGTCTAAGATGCAGGAAGCTCTACCTATATCTTTGAGTTCACTCCAAATTTTTACTATGGTCCTTGCTAAGTCACTGGCAAAAAAGGTAAGATATTTAGGCACAGATCTGAAAAGAAGAACTGGAGAGCCTTTCAGGAGGACTTTAGACTTAGATACCTGGATACAAAAGGGAATTTGAGAAACTCACACACATTGGGCTGCCTGATCAGAGTGCAGACAAATTTAGCAGAAAAGCCAAAAGTGAATGTACATCTATAACCTATATGCCTGAAGAAGGAGGGTTTGGATTCTGATTTATGTTTGATATAAATAAATGAGCAATCCCAGGGCTCCCCTCTCGCTCAGGTCATGTAACCGCTAGTTTGCAGAGTCATGCACTGGTCATAAGCTGAGGTCTGTTAGTCACCACTGTGCTGCTGAGCAAGTCAGACATCATGCTCTGGGCTGGGGGAAAAAAAACAAAATTGCTCTTACCTGTTTGTACAGAAAAGTGAGCTGCAATCATAAGTGGATGAATGCCCTGATCTGCATATCAAGTCAGGTGTCTAAGACTTGAAGTGAGGGAAAGTTTTGGACAAATTGTTGTTGATAAAGCTTTGTATTTTTTAGTTTACTGAGAACCCATTCTGAACACAGCTCAGCTTATTCCACTTTTTGAGGTTCTCCATCTTAGAGGGTTTTTTCTGTGTCAGGTGCCAAAAGATTTATGGATTCCACTAAATTCCTTACAGGTGTTATTCCTGAAAGCATAAGTGTGTATCAGCAATGCAAATCTGAAAGAGGCATTTATTTGTCTTACTGTGTCTTAGTTCACATTTAAATGCTGAAGGGCAGCATGAATGTCCTGTGAGCATAGATATATTCACCCGGTGTGACGCTCAGATATTGCAGCAATGAGGATCTTAATAAAACGGTGGACTTCTCATGTCCTCAGCAGATCCACTCCTGTTCCCGTAAGGATGTAAGTAGAAAGAGGGTTAGAAGCTGGCTCTGTCTAAGGTGGTGTAGTGCGTCTATGGGAATCCCAGGAAAGTGAGCATGAGCTTTGCTAAAATAAGATGCAGTTGTGCCAGCAACTTGAGTCAGTGTAACTCTTATTATACACAAAATACCTGTAAAATACTACTTACCAAACACTTTATTGGTACAAAACTTAGCTCTTAGCTTACTTATTGTAACAATTGTCAATGTGCATTGATATATTTTCCTTTCCTTGATAACATTTTTTACATGTAAGGCACTAAAAATTCACACTGATAAATAAACACACTCAAGAGTGTATCGTAACTGTAAAAATATGTAGGGGCTTTATAATTACATAAAAACTTTGATAAGCCATTTGAGTTTGCTATGAGCAAGCATGAGTACGATAATGCACATGGTTTAATCAATGCACCTTTCAAGGGAGCCACATTTGGGAAAATGCAAAAGCCGTATCTTTGCAGCCAGTAATAAATATTTCATTAAATTATCTCTAATTTAACTTTCACTCCCATTGGCAATCCTCTGGTGGTACACACTTTTTTCTTCTTGATTTTACTGCCCTGGTAACATGCAATCATCTCACAGCCCTTCGCTTTCTGATCTATGGTATATTGCCTCTCCTTAAATTAATCTCATAGTCATCATCTCGTTTAAGTAGGTAATATTTGACCGTCTAATCAGCTTAAAGCAACCTGAGTAGAATAATATGGGCTTATGTTTGGCATTCAGAAACATTTCTGAAACAATGAAAAAGTGATTTGACAAAAATACGTGATTTAAATTATTCTTTTTATGCATGAAAATGCACACTCCTTTTACTGATATGATTAAATTGCCTATGTATCTGACTTTTTAATAATGAAAAAGAAAACCCTGGAGTGTTTAGATGATTTGCTATGTTCATTTAAAGCAAGGAATGCAGCTGTAACTATTCAGGCATTTAATTTTCTTGTGGAATGTATACTGAATATAATCAGTGACATGGCTTTTTAGGGTGGCAAATTTCATAAAGATTTGTTATTTTTCTGTTTTATGTGCTCCTCCTTTTTAGTGCTTTCATTTGTATATACTAATTACAGTGAAAAGGAAAAATTCAGTTTATCTTGTCATCCAGCTATAGAAAGAAGTAGGTTCAGATTTTCATACTTGTCAAGTTGCAGGTTTCATAGATAACAATTTTCTTTCAAGGCTTTAATATGTTTTCTGGGCAGATAGTAAAGTCTTCTCTTGGAAATCAAATTTAGAACTTGAAAATTCATAACTACTTATCCCGATGTCAGGTTTTTTACTGGCAGGTAACAGTTGTTGCTTTTTTGGTGGCTATTATATCATTTGCTCCTTGGGATAAGGGGGATGCTTCTCATCTAGAAGACAGAAGTTCTTCAGAAACCTTCATGGAAATGAATGTAGGATTGTAAGGAAAATTAATATAGTGTCAAATAAGGTCTCATAAGATTTCCCTACAAATGGGACACTGGACGCTTAACAATTTAAGTCTGATTTAATTTTTAAAGCAGCTTGATATGAAAAGAATTTCCAAAGAGAACGTTGCCTCTGCAAGCTGTTCTTCCTTGCTGTGTGTCGTGGTGAAGCGGTGTTATAAGTTTGATGTGTTGTCAGTGACCTAAATTGAACCGACACTGATGTTTACCTGTAAAAGCTTAGCCACTTGCTTTTGATTGTGAAAAGACCTTTGCCTTGCTTAGACTGAAAGTTAGATAACATGCATTTGTTAAGACATCTGCTCAGTTTTTTATATGTAATCTGTTCTCAATGAGGCTTCATTTCCCATTCCTTGCACATTATCCAGCCTCAACTTCTTTGGATGCTTGCCTCATTCACTAGATACTATCCTTCTTCTCCAGAAACATGTCAGTAGCTTTCCACATTGCATCCTACTACTTTCTCACATTCTTAACTTATTTTAAAATTAATGAAAAATCAGGAATTAAAAAAAAAAAATCTCTACACCAGATATTTATTTTGACATAAACTTTTGACAGGCATGTAAATTTGGTCCTTGCTGCCTAAATCCCATGTGGAAGAACTAACCCTCAAAAAACAAACCCCTGCCCTGCTTCAGCTGCAATTTCCAGCACTTTTCCAAGGCCCTCAGCATAGTAGTAGTAGCAGTGGTAAACCAGAAATCCCACTCAGAGTCCTCTAGCTCTCTAAGGAAAAGTATGAATCACATTTACTTATTATTCAGTATGGTAATATGTCCAATTGTCAGGGTTTCTTTTGCTTTTAACAGTCTGGGTATTCTAGCACAGGGATAGAAAGTTCTACATTGCTTTTTATGACAGTTTCAGATACTCAACATTGTGAAATAAGGGGCTGCAATATGATAAGAACTATTTGATATGAAGTACATATCAAAGAGCCTAGCAGTTAAGACATGCTGGCCTGAAGATACTGAAGATAAAAGAATTTCCAAGTTATACCAACTTCATTTCCTACATGGTCTTTTTATCCTTTTTTTTTTTTTTTTTTCCTTTGTAGGTATTTCATGTTTTAAGCTAATAACAGAAGCTTTCTGAATCTGGAAGTGCAGTTCTTCTCAACAGTACTTCCTAAGAAACACTTCTGAATTTAGTGAATTTGTGGTAGGTCCTACAGTGAGACCTATCTGCCACTTTGAAAGATAATTTGTGACTACTGTCACACAGCAATTTTAGCAGGACTTGTTCTGATACTGCTGTAAGAACCCATTTGTCATTTAGCTTGTTGATTAGCTATTCATCTTCTTGGGAGAAAAATACTAAACATTTTCCTCTGGAAAAGAGGCAACCAAAAATTCCACGCACTAAAACCCTAAAATGTCCCATGAGTTTAATTTGGATACTAGAAATTCTATGAATGCCACTTCAGGAAAAACATTACATTTTATATATCTATGCTTCTGTAATATGATTTCGGAGCCTAGCAGTTGTTAGAAAGATATAATTACTGCTATAACTTACTGAGTTACCCGAATTTGGTTGCATGTCCAAGCCAAATATGAAAAAAAAGTCAGAGCATACCCTCCTGAGCAAAGCAAAATTGTAACCCAGTGGAGGAATGCTTGTCTGGTTTTATAGCTGTTTGTGTCTGTGGCCAAAAACACAATTTAAACATGAAAAAAAAAAAAAGCTTTTTATCTTCAAAGGTAGTACAATCAGTGTCAATTACTGGCAGAAAAAATACCCCCATAGATATATATTTGTGGCTTTGCTAGCACATTGAAAGAAGAAACTGCAAAAAAAGACCTCTGGGCTATAAGTGAAGTAAATAAAGCATTATATATTTAGAAAATAATAATGCAAACCGCAGGAAAGAATGGATGAAGAAGAACTTGAAACCTTTTCTTAGCTAAATATAATAAAAGGAGAGAATTCAGAGGATAAAGCTGCCTTCATAATGGTAAATTACTAATTGTTTTGAGACTCGTTGTATGCTCCACAGTACACTGCCATTTAAATGATGGACCTGTGTTACCTGTGTGGTTTACTCGAGCCCAGTGTTGCAATTTATAGGTTGAGTTTCACCACTTGCACACAAGTGTTGTGAGATTTTTTGTTTGTTTGTTTGTTCATTATGTGTGTGTGTTTCTTTTGGTTGGGTTTTTTGTTTGTTTTTTTTATGTGTGTCTGTGTTTGTTTGTTTTTTTGGGGTTTTTTTTGGTTGCTTGGTTCGGTTTGGTTTTGTTTGTTTGGTTTGGTTTTTTTGTTTTGTGATGTGGCTTTTTTTTTTTTTTTTTTTTTTTTTTTTTTTTTTTTTTTTTTTTTAAAAAACTTTTTATT
The DNA here is from genome assembly GCA_025331215.1 of Actenoides lindsayi. Taxonomy (NCBI): domain Eukaryota; kingdom Metazoa; phylum Chordata; class Aves; order Coraciiformes; family Alcedinidae; genus Actenoides; species Actenoides lindsayi. Next base: position 67,956 of record WTSP01021064.1, read on the forward strand.
CTAATATCTCTCTAAATTGTCTGGGGACGGTAAAATGATCATTTTGTTTTTTCTCTAGCGTACACGCTTATTT